>JAAGNO010002841.1:1871-106156 GCA_033439905.1 Ceryle rudis | reverse complement strand
TTTTCTTTTCTTTTCTTTTCTTTTCTTTTCTTTTCTTTTCTTTTCTTTTCTTTTCTTTTCTTTTCTTTTTTCTTATTCACAGCTTATTGAAAACATTTCTACTAAGAGCCAGCTCTTGGTCATCATTCACATTAGTTTGTTTCAGTTCTTTTTTTTGAAAGTGCCTGCCTGACATGTTCTCACCTTTATGAAATGATTCTTACTTAAAACAGGAAGAACTTCTGAGTAAACAATGTCATATTAGGCTTTATAAACAAGAGTAAAGTCAGCAAGATACAGAAAGTAATCTCGCCCTACTCAGCAGTGGCTTTCAGGGTTCAGTGTGGCTTTAGATCAGTTTTATTGAAACCAGAGAAGAGCAACAAGGAAGGATTAGAAGTCAGAAAAATGCAATTTATGAGGAAAACTTTGAAAGAACTGGTGCTGTTTGATCAAGAGAATAAAAGGCTGAAGGCAGATAAAATAACAATCTTCAAATATGGAACAGTTGCTTAAAAAAAAAGTTTCAATTGCTACAGAGTTTGTGGCTAGACCTTAAGTGAGTCTTTCTAAATAGTAAGTGCAACAAAAGCGTTGCAATAGCTGGGGGAGTTCACACAGTCCCATCTTTGGTGATTTCTACAAACAGGTTAATGTATAAACATCTGTCAGGAATGTTGTAGGGGATAGTTCATCCCACAGAGGGTGGACTAAATTACTTCTTTAAGTCCCTCCCCAGGCCTATATCTATTATATGAAATTCTGGTTATACAATAAAAAAACTGTAATTAAGATGCAAATATTTTTGTTAGCTTATCAAAATTTTTTACTGTTGTGATTAACTCCTTTAGTAATGTAAACTACTACTATGTTAGATACATACAAAAAAATGTTCAGCATAAACAGAAAAAAGATTTTCATTTTTATAAAGTCTTACAGTTCACAAAAGGCTGTACCTTTCTTATTTACCTCTTCCCTTAGACCAACAGGTGATAATGGAACCAAATCACTTTATTCTTTAATGGTATTTGATATTATAAATGACCATCTGATGCATTATCAGTAAGAATACTGGTCCACGAATATTCCAGCTCCTGTATTCCAATTTATGGACAAAGAATTGGAAAGGATCTCCTTGGTCATCAAGCCCTCATCCCTGTTATCAGAATCAGACCTTTAGCCTGTAGTTTATCAAGCTTAAATTTGTTTGCAAAGTTCTGTCTTAAACCACTATTTCCATTATACTGACTGGGCAGCTGTTCCAGACCTCACTCCTCTGATGTTTCAAAACTTCTTAAGTTTTAAATATAAATTTATTTAGGGCAGTTTATACTAATTCACTCATGTGACAGCACTGATTTTTACCTTAAATATTTCCTTACTATTCCCCAGTGACAGTGATCCTATCCTCTCTTGGGTTTTACAATCATAGAATGGGTAGTGGTTGGAAGGTACCTCTGGAGATCACCAAGTCCAACCCCCCTTCCAGCACAGGAACACCCAGGGCAGGCCGCACAGGAACAGATCCAGGTGGGTCTTGAAAGTTTCTAAAGAAGGAGACTCCACAACCTCTCTGGACAGCCTGTTCCAGTGCTCTGTCAGTCTCACAGGGAAGAAGTTTTTCCTCCCTTTTTTTTTTTTCTCCTTTCTTTTTTTTTGTTGAGGTGGAACTTCCTGTGTTTCACCTTGCTACCATTACCTCTCGTCCTGTCACAGGGCACCACTGAAAAGAGACTGGCCTGTTCTCCTTAACACCCACCCTTCAGATATTTGTAAACATGAATAAGATCACCTCTCAGTCTTCTCTTTTCCAGGCTAAACAGCCCCAGGGCTCACAGCATTTCCTCATAAGAGAGATGTTCCTCTCACTTAATCATCTTTAGGTTAATTTATTTTTTTTCTCTTCTTTAGCTGTTCCCTTAGCCACGTTTCATTTTCACCTACTAATTTTCATTTTTGCTACATTAACTCTTATTTTCCTTGATGTGTTTCTTTGACATCCAGATGTATTGGATTCAATGCTTTCCTTGTCAATGAGAATATCTGTTGGTAAAGACATGTACCTTATCAATATGGCATAATCTACTCCTAAATATATGTTGTGGGTTTTCTTATTTTTATTTTTTCTCAGTATCTCCAATTATATTTTGTTCAATATTTACAAGCCTTGCACAGGGCTGAGATATCATCAATGCATCCAACTGCTTATGTTTTAGCCTTCCTTCATCCTAATTATAGGCACAGTATTTGCTATTTATGTCCTTTCCTTACTATTTGACCGAGTCTCACCTATTTATTAAAAATCTTTACTTCTGGATTCCATTTCACATGCTAGTTCTTCCAATATACTGGTCATTTAAATGTATTATCTCTGTCACATCCTTCAAATGAGCACATGAAGGTCTCAACTTTGTTGCCATCTCATGTGTGCTCACTTCCATTTCTTGGTGTTAAACATTCTTCCCTGAAACTGCACTCTTCAGTAACTTAGTGACAATACCATTTTTTCACCTATACTTTCACTCCCTCTATTTGTTTCTGTGCTCTGAATTTCCTCAAATGGTTGGTTATTGGCACTTTTTTAAAGCAGACAATATTCTCACCAGCTACATTTTGTTTGGTAGCCTACAGCACTCACTGGAAAGTAGGCAACAAGGATGTGAAATTCTCCTTGACCCTCTGGTTGAGTTGTCCAAGACCTCAAGGTTCCAAATTGTTCCTAGATGCATGCTCTGCTCACCCACCCTACTACAGGCAGTTCTCATGTAGGGCCTCCTGCATCCCATCTGTTAGTTTCTGCATAGTTCAAATAAAAAACCCACTTCCTGGGGCAAAAAGAAGGAAGAAAGAGCTTGTGTCTACAGCCCAGTGTCAGGTTTTTGGGGAGACGTGACTCCTGAGGTGCAGTTCCCAGGTTGTTGGTCAGATGTGGTGTAGTGCACAGGACTGGCTGTTTGTACCAGCTCTCTGAGGTGGGTTGCACCAAGATGATATTAACAACAAAATCATCCTGAGTGAACAGGAAATCCTGTGTCTCATTTACAAGTCAGTGCCTACTGACAGTGTGGGAGTGAGAAACCCACCGCTGTGGTGTGAATTATCATGTCTTCAGATGGAGATGCAGGTACGGGAGCAGGCTGGTTTTTTGCAGGCTGCATGGCTACAGTTAGGCACCTAAATTCAACTTTAAACCAAATGTAAGCACTTCAGTGCTTAAAAAGTTACTTCTTTATCAATAATATGCTGATAAAACCTGAATCCAAGAGAAATTAAAGAGAAGCTTTATGGCTGTGGACTACCTGACTTTTCTAACCACTTCAGACTCCCTAACCTCTGCAGTCTGCCTGTCTCTAAAGGAGTGGTAACACCCTAGCAGAGTTTATGTAACTGCTACTCAATATTGCATTAAGCTTCCTCCATCTGACATGTAAAACTTCCACCTGCTCAGACACCCAAGTCCTGGCTTGAACTAATGACTCTTGATACTACAGTGCTATATTTGCTGCTGGCAGGCTGATAACAAAGTGTACAGAGAATCGCCTGATCCAATTTATGCTATAGCCTGAGACAGTAGTTGGTTTATGCTGTCTGTTATCACCTAGCAGCAGGATCGGTTTGTTGCTCTCTAGAGAAGAAGGAAACCACAAATACAGTGAGAAATCTATGTGCCGTAGAATGTCAGAGAGCCACTACTGTGTCATTAATTATAATTTTAAGCTTTGACAATGCTGTCCATGAGCCTTGGTATTTTGTCATTACTGTATTATTTGTAAAAATCCATTTCTCTTCATTTCCTTCTTTTCTCATCTCTGTGGTTTGCAGCCTTGCTATTTGTTTTTCTGTCTAATGGAAATTCTAGAACTACTGGTAGAAAGCAAAGTGTTGCTATGAAAAACATATGATTCCCCCACCCTTAGATACCTCTTTCTTTCCTTGTCTCTGTTTAAAAATGAATACTTTACAATGTAAATTAATAGTTTCCTCCCCCTCCCAATTTGTTCCAAAAGCAGCAGGAGCTTTTAAAAAGCTGTTTTGCTCTAAACTTACCACTGAGATCTTTCTGAGATACTGTGAAGAGTTTGTTTCTGTTCACCCCCTTCTCTTCTGCACAGGGACATTTTCACAAATCTCCTCTTATCAGGCAGTGCTGAGAGTAAAGCAACTGTGGATTCTCCAGAATGCCAGCAAAGATGATTGAGTTTGCAGTGATAAAGTGCAGGAATAAACAAAACATTTAGTGTGCTTTAAAGTTTCAATCCTGCTCTTCATTTGAGCTTTTTCTTTGCCTGAGCCACACAACATAAATATTAAAAAGGCCAACAAATACAAAATAAGCCTCTGTATTCCACTAGAGCAAAACAAAGCAGATCATAGGCTTCCTGTTTAAGCAACTTGGTAAAGCTCAGGTTATCAGTGAGGCTCACAAACTTTAAATTTGGCAAGTTTTTTTGTTACCTTTATGCCCTGTTCCTGCTGCTGTGTTCAGAATCAGCTTTTTTGGGTGTTTCCTCACAACATGAAACACCTGTAAATAGCTCCATCTGCTCCAAAAAAATTTGTATCTAAAGACCAATGAAGAGAGAAAGAGCTCCATTCACCTTGCTAGAAGGCAGTCACTGGCAGTACTTGCTCCCTCTCCATAATTCTCTGGGAAGAAAGTTTCATGAACCAGCTGGGTATTCCCTTCCCTACATGCCCTTCTTTTCCCATTTGTCTGGTCACATTAGAGCAGCGGATGAGAGAACAAGAGATGGATATGCATGACAAGTGGTGTCCCTCAGGGGTCTGTACTGGGACCAGTAATGTCTAATATCTTCATCAATGACATAGACCACAGGATTGAGTGCATACTCAGGAAGCTTGCAGATGACACCAGATGAGTGGTGCAGTTGACACACCTGAGGGATGGGATACCATCCAGAGGGACCTGGACAAGCTGGAGAAGTGGGCCTGTGTGACCCTCAAGAGGTTCAACAATGACAAGTGCAAGGTCTTGCATCTGGGTGGGGGCAACCCCCAATATCAATACAGGCTGAGGGATGAAGAACTGAGAGCAGCCCTGCAGAAAAGGACTTGGGGGTGCTGGTAGACGAGAAGCTGGACATAAACAGACAGTGTGTGCTTGCAGCTCGCAAGGCCAATCGCATCCTGGGCTGCATCAAAAGAAGTGTGGCCAGCAGGTCAAGGGAGGTGATTCTGCCCCTCTACTCTGCTCTGGTGAGACCCCATCTGGAGTACTGCTTCTAGCTCTGGAGTCCTCAACACAGGAAAGACACAGACCTGATGGGGTGGGTCCAGAGGAGGGACACAAAAGTGGTCAGAGGGCTGGAACACCTCTCCTATGAAGAAAGGCTGAGAGAGTTGGGGTTGTTCAGCCTGGAGAAGAGAAGGACCTAGGGAGACCTTATTGCAGCTTTCCAGTACTAAAATGCAGCCTATAAGAAAGGTGAGGACAGTCTTTTTATCAGGACCTATTACATCAGGACAAGGGGTAATGGTTTTATAATAAAGGAGGGTAGATTTAGACTAGATATAAGGCAAAAATTTTTTACAATGAGGATGGTGAAACACTGGAACTGGTTGCCCAGAGCTGCCCCATCTTTTGGAAGCATTCAAGGTCAGGTTGGATGGGGCTCAGAACAACCTGATTTAGTTGAAAATGTCTGTGCCCATTGCAGAGAGGGTTGGACTAGACGACCTTTAAAGGTCCCTTCCATCCCAAACCATTCTATGATTCTATGATTAAAATGCAGTGTTGGCAGGGCAGAAATGGTCTAACATACTGGAGAAAAATTTTCAGGGCTGATGTGTTGATGAAGAAGACTTTTCACATTCTTTCATTCCTGGTAGAGCTCTTTTAGCTGGCCTCTGTAGTGGACTCATTCCTGAACACAGACCAGAAGATCCACAAGGAAAGTTGACTGCAGCACTGGTGTGCTGAGTTCAGTGTATCTTTATGAAAATAAGGCCCTCAGATGACCAGGGATACCTACTTGGTGAATGCAGGCTGGGGTTAGGTGGAAGCAGCAAGGGGCAGCCATCTCGAGCAAGTGGCAGCAGAACTTCAGGGAAAGCTAGGAAACTAGGAAAGCCTTGGCCTTCTCAGGTTCTAAAAAGGCAGATGTGTTTTGTGGATGGCTCATTAAATTCCACTTTGCTACTGGTTTAGATTCTTGGGGGTTTTATGTGGCACTCTTCCAAGGAGCAGAAGTTTTTACCTAGCCTGGGAACTGCAGAAGTAGCATCTCTATGGTTTCTCCTGCCTTGCAGGTCATTTACTGATGTGTTCTCAGGGGCGACTTTAGTCACAGGTGGTGCAGCAGTCCAGTCTCCAGTGGATACCCTAAACTCAGCTCTTGCTCAGTTCTGACTCACAGCTAAATTAATAACCACCACCAAGTACAGAAACCTCGCAAGGCCTATCCTTGCGACTTTGGTCTAACCCTTGCCATAGAGTCATCAACATGAGCAGAACACATTGAGATTCCTCAGTGAGGTCGGATGTCTCAGACATGGTGCCTCTGCTTATCGCTGAGTGCTTATTAGCTCCTGGGTGTCAGTGAATGTAATTGCCATCATTTGTAATGCAAATAAACTTCTTGGTCTCAGAGGTCTCTTCTGCCCCTAAAATCCACCACAGTAGCTGTATTCTGATGCTGACATTTGATGGAAAACCTTCCCCTTTCCAAGAGAAATCTTCCTCAATTAGTGAGAGAAACTAAAGGCCTTATTCAGCCTCTTTGCTTATACAATACAATACAATAAAGTATCTGTTCGTTGCATTTTCACTCTTCACTTGAATCATCAAACATTACTTTTTAATATTGGGGTGGGCATGGAAGCAAAGAATTTAACTTCTTGATTCACCCAGTGCCTCACAAAAGGTGTTTTTACACCACAGTGCAAACAAACATCACCATTATAAGCAGACATCTCTACCTCTTCTAACGTGCAAGTGGCGAGAGATGCATGTGCAAGGTGGGGTGTGAAGATGTCAGAGGAAATTCAGAAGACAGAAGTTCAGGAAAACTGAGAAGACATCATGAAGAAAATGACACAAACTCACATGCCTGAGTGCTCCAATTTAGGTTACGAGGTCGGTGATACCCTAGGTAACCACGCAATATTCTATTCCCAAAGTTCTTCTGCTCCACTTCTCAGGAAGCATGTGAACAACTGTCAGATAGGATTAAAACGTTCTGTTTGTATTAGTAAGGACTTCATAAAGAAAGATTTTCTTATTAGTGGAACAGTTTTGTGTCCAAGTTACTTCTGAACAGTGAAACGTATCCGTATTCCATATTGAATGTATGTGTCTGTAATCAAAGGCCAGAATGAGTATTTAAGAGAGAAAAAAATAAATGCAGCAATATGAATAAAAAGACAGAGGAACTAGAAAAAAAGAGTTTGGTTTCCATTTCTAGAGGCACAATGAAACTAAGCACAATAAGCTACCCCATCAATAGTTTAAAGATTAGATTAGGAGAAGGGCATTCTTTTTGTGCACATGACATTTTCAGCAGTATGGCAAATAAAATAAATAAAGGAAATAGGCCAACCCCAGAGGTGGGTTTATATTTAAACACAAAGTTTACATTCAGGTTTCTAGGAGAAGAGTTGGAACAATGTGGAATAAGCTTGGATCTTCTCATTCTCTTAAGATAGAGTTGTGTAGTATTTTTAGACTTTAATACTGTATATGTTTTGATCCAAAATGTAGTTAAATTCTTCTTTTGTCTTGGATCTGTTGTGAATTATTAGCACTTGACATTCTATAAACTGGGCCTGGCATAGACTTTCATATACATAAACTCACAATCGAGTGGGGCTGTTTGGCTGGGTTTTTTTCTTTTCAGTAAACACAGATTTATAATGTGCCAAAAACTCTACAGATCCCTTCAATCAGAACTCAAGGGGGAGGCTTTCAAAACATTCTAAGCTTTTTTATTTGAGCCACCTTTTAGCTTTTTGTGCAGGCATTCCTTCCCAGCAAATAGCACAAGAGCTAGCATGCTGAACAAATAAATATACAAAGGTTACTGAATGTATAACCCTTTCCCTTAAAGCAACCTCCTTCTACTCTGCACGCACATGCCGTGGGTTTAGGTTGCAAGCATCATTTAATTCCCTTAAAAAAAAACCAGACCAAACCAAACCAAACCAAACCAAACAACCAAAAAAAGCCAAACCAAACAAAACCAAAACCAATCAAACAAACTCTGCTAGGATTCACAAAAATAAGATTATTGATTTATGGCAACTTCTTTCATATATGAGCTTACTGAAGATCAAAACTCTTAAAAACTTAATATACTCTCCAATAATTTATATTTGTTGAAACACGCATTTAGGCCTCACCCTAACATTCACAAGGGGCTCCTGTGAATCCTGACCCCTCCACAAGGAGAGATGTGGAGATTGTTCATGAGAAACATGAAGTTCATCTTGTGAGATTCTCTGACTTGTAGCAAGTTTCTAACAACTGTACCTAGCCTTAATAGCATCTTGTTCAGTGCTCTGGTTGTATACATGGCGTAAACATGACTTAATAAGGCAAACAGTTCTATGCAATAGGGTAATTTTTTTTTTCTTAATCTTAAATAAATAGAGCAGACCTCACGTCTTTAAAAGTGAAAAAACCAAACAGCTGTCATGAAAGAGTAGGTTTGGAAATGCTTTTTGAGAGTGTACCTCAGGCTTCACTTACAGTGCCACAAAGCTGCACTTCTCAGTCTCAAAAGCCAAGCTACCTCTTTCATAACTAGCCATCTATGAAGCAGGTAAACACATCCAAGAAATTAAAACTACCTGCCATTTACCATAAATGGACTAGTTTGCTCTAGTTGAAAGGGGAATTTTTGTGCCATAAAAGTGATATACTTTTGGGCTTGCAAGTACTACACCATATTTAAAAAGAAAAAAAAAAAGAGAAAGAATAGAACACTTACCACAGTAATTCACCACACCGTATCTGTACACAAGGTTCATAGCCAGTCCAAGTTCAATGATAAGGGTCAAGCTGTAGCAAGCTCTGCATCATCATGCAGCGAAGGCCACTTCCCCATGTGCATTCCTGCAGCCAGGCTAGATGCTTCTCCTGCAGTGAGCCCTGTTCCAGCTTGCATAGGACAGGAGGTGAATGGGTTAAGCCTCTATTTCCACTACTACTCTTCATGTTATATGAAGATTTAATGTTTTAACAAAGTTTTTCTAAGGCTTTTTATGATTTTTACAAACAGAATTAAATCTTTGGAAAATATATTTTTACAGAGCTTAAAAGAGACATGGTTCGAAGAATCTGACTCGGAATTTAATGTTTCATGTGGAACGGATAAAAGCAGACTTTTCGCCTTTTCTCTATGAAAGGGACATTAGAGATGCATTAGATATGAAGAGGTGTTAAAGATGTTTTATCTACTACCTAAAGCATATTCACTATCTCCTCTTTCTACAAGAAGGGCAGTACCATTCCCTTCTCATGTCCACTTGTCTAGATGGTGAACATCACTGACAGAGCAGGTGTAACTGACAGAGGAGATTCTGTTACAGCAGTCACCTGATGCAATACACCCAGTGACTGACTTGGGGAGGATGGCTGTATGCGCAGGAAATCCTAAGTGTTTAGGGTTTGTCATTACATTTTTCCCATGAAGCCAGAACTGAAAGAAGCCCCAGTTATCAGGAATCTCTAAAGTTGACCTTATGCCCTAGTTATTCAGAGTGTTTCTCTGGGACTTGAAAAGCATTAGTAATATGTCAGGCAATCAAGTAGAAAAACAGAACCTACACTTCAACTTATCTCTGCATTTACTCTTATACTGCAAACTTTTCAGAGTAAGGACTGGTAGGGGCCTGCCATAGTGCAGCACAGCCATTTAGAAAAAGTGGTAGCATTGGTTAAGAGCAACAAGTATATAAAATCTAACTGATTTTTTACTTGTCAGCTAAGAGAAAATACTGCCACTAGCATCCTGGGACAGATTTCTCATCTTTTGCCACATCAGTGTTGTTCAATGATTTCTTGCACTTGTCTTCTGTTTTGTTTATTCTCTCAGATTGCATATTTCCCAAGACTCAAGCTGTTTATTCTTCCTTTAACAAATAGAAATATTAATTTTGCTTTAATTTTCCATTCACTCTCTCCATTTGTCTTCTGTTCACAACTCCATTTCTTGCTGCTGCATTTTGTACTTCTCATTTCTATATCTGAGCTTCTGGCCTTTGTTTCCATCTCATCTTGGTCTGTAATCTTGGATTCTTTTCCTTCTCTCACCCCTTGTTTTCAAAGCCTCACTTCTTGACATTAGAGCAGTCCTGTGTCACTACAAATAGCCTGGTAAACTCTTGGTAGCTGTGTGGTTTTGCATGAGGCTACACACACACTTTGCTGCTTAACTAATTGCCTTGGGTTATCTTGGGGGTCTCTCCCTTTCTCCATGAGTAATTCAACCGCACAGTCACTTTGGAACTCTTAAATGTGCTAGGGTTCTGAAAATGCTCAAAATAAAAACTCCTTCAGCTTTTCCCCTTCCACAGAATGCAGTTTTTGCCTATCAAATGGCCTGCTGCCTGATCTCCTGTACTGTGCTGCTAGAAGTCTCTTTCTCAAATGCTACCTGTACTTCATACCCACATTCAAAGGAATGTATGAGAAACACAAACTTGCTTCCTGCTTCTCTGCTGACATTATCTGGGGTTTATGATATGCAGACGAAGCAGTAGCTGCAAAATAATCTAGTCCAGAGTTCACATCAGTTCTCTCTCTTTGAAATGCACCAAGTCATCTATTTGGGTTTGTCCACCTGCTGTCTCACTGTGTCTTCAAGCCCTGGACTCCCTGGGAAAGGTTCCACAGTGCCTGGCCACAGTGAGCTCCCAACCCCTGGAGGCTCCCCAGATACCCCCACAGTGGGGGCATCCCTATTGCTATGATTAGAAATGTCCGTCGATATTTTGTCACCACATTCATCTCAGGTATTCAGAAATAAAGGCCCCCCAAGAACAATCGCTAGGCCCTGATTCAGTCCTTCGAACTCAGTGTAAATACAGCCCAGCTTGACTGAGAACTTAATCAGGCAGTGAGCGCAGTAGTATGGCTAAGTATAGTAACCACTTAGTTTACAGTACAGTGACCCAATAATTATGCAAGATAATACTGTATGCATTTAGCTTGCCTGTACCATTCAAAGCACTCGCCAATAATACGCAAGCACATTTCATTATCTCCTTCCACAGCTCAGAGCTCTTTATAAATGGTTTGTTTTCTCCTGAGATCACTGGAGCTATGGCACGGAGGACTGTCTAGGTATATTTAACCCCGCAGATCATTCCAACATGCTTCTTTAGAAGATCATATTGTTTTTCCTGCTTTCCATTTTTGAAAGGCTAGGCTTTAGCCAGAGGGTGCTCTACATATCTGGCTGCAAATAGACTGCTTGGAGCCAAGCAATGCGGTGCCTTGACTAATTTCAGCATTCACTTAAGCTAAATTATTTATGATACTCTCTGCACAGGCCTTTCCCTGTTGTTGTTGTTTTAATGTTGTAATCTCAGACAGAATAAAAGGATAATTTCCATGCATTTTCAGCTACTGCAGTAGCTCACATGTGGCTCTGAAGACTGAAGCCAACTACAATATATTCAAAGTTTGAGCTGAGTGGCAAGGGAAATTTTGACGTGCCAGTAAATCATGTCACTAATGGTGAGAAAGCTTAACATTTTTATATAAGCAGCTGAAACAACATCAGAAACATTTTCCAATGATACAGTTATTCACTTGTATCAAAAGCTCATCACCTTGGCTGCAGCAACATAAATCAGGAGGATGTGAAGCTGTGAATGGTCTATTTTCACATCCAAGCCCATATTTTGAGTACAAGTTCATCACTAGCAGAGCATGGCTCTGTCACTGTGAGAATGTAAGATGCCACACAGACAGAGGGAAGTAATACAATGGTGTTTTTAAGAATCCTCCTAGTTTCCAGCAGGCACAAGAGATAAGAAACAAAATAAAAGTTACAAGGGAGTGCAAAGCAGAGAGGTACCCCCTGCTCCACTGGCTGGTAGCTTGCCAAAGAAAACAACAGAAGTAGGGATTAGAGCTTGTGATGTGCGCATTAGAGCAGGACTACCTATTCCTTGCCTTTTTTTCCTCTGAAAAGCTGCCATGTGAGAAGAAACATTCCTTTTATTATTTATGGGGACAGCCACTCTTGTTTATTATGCTCGTGTTACTATGCTACATGCCAAGTACAAGCATTCTTTTTCATAGAGAGTTTTTTCTTTGTAGAGAGGGAAAAAAAAAAAAAAAAGAAAAGAAAAAACCAACCCTGTTTGCAGGATTAGTGAGGAAATTAAAGCCAGGGTAGAGAAAGGAGGTCTTTCTACAGAGCTGTGATTTTGCTTAGAAAGGCGGTAGGAGCAGAGCAGTGCGGTGCCCTGACAACATCATGCTCTGAGGGTTTAGCAGATCTGCCTCGGAGTGTTCCCACTTGCCCTAGCACTGCTCGGGCACCCACACACCTTAACAGCCCAAGGAGCGCAGAACTCACAGCAGAAGAAAGGTTGAACAACCAATAATCTGAAGATCAGTCTTTGTGCAGCTTGTAGGAGATGGATAATTTTCTCCCCTCTGAGTTTGAAACAATGTTGATAGGAAGAAAAGAAAACCAAATTTATTCCTCACACACCCCACCTCATTTTTTTTTTTTTTTTTTTCCAAGGCCGATGAAGGACAGCTGACCTATTTTCTGAGTTCAGGAACACAGGAGGCTCCCCAGCACCTGATCACTTCTTTGTGCCTGTCCCCTGAAGCATGTTTAATACTGAAAAGCCTGGCCCTGGTCAGCGATTGCAAAGGAGGAAACCCTCAGCGGCTCTTGGACTGAGGCCTTCATACTGAATGGAAGCAAGGATTTGAAACAATCTACCGACTGCAAAGCAAATCCCAAGGCAGAGGGAAGGGAAACCAGGCAACAGTACTTTCTGTGGTAGATGGTCCTGGATTTACTGCCTACAGCTGGGGGAAATTGCTAGTTCAATTCTCTCATGTTTAATGTGATTACTGGTACTAGTTCATAAGCTTAATTTAATTCCTTTGAATTCTTCTCCAATAACAAAAACAAAACAACCAAACAGAAAAAAAGCACAATAAAAATCCCTTCCAAAAACACAGAATACAAAATGCATTTTTCAAACCAGGAGCTTTCACTCATTCTGTCTTCAGAAGATTGGGGTTTTTTTAAAACCAAATTATACACACAAAGAGCTTATTCTGGAAAATTAATATGCTGTGTTTTATGGAAGGAACTTTTTCTCCTTTCCCAGTGGAGTCTTTAAAGAAGACCCTGACCAAAGCTCCCTGAGTGTATAATCTAGGAATTAAATATTTGGATATGTGAGAAAGAAGAAAGAAAAGAGGTTTGCAGGGGCCATGTGAAAACTTGACTCTGTTGGATGGCAAAAGGATACAGCTCTCTCCAGATAAAAAAACAGGATAAGTACGAAACTCCAGACTTCAGCATCATAGCTCCCATACAGAGGACTGGTTCTGCCAGGAGGGGATAAGAGAGTGAACACATTAAAAGAGCAAAAAGACTCCTGTCTTACACATAATTTTTTTTTTCAGATTTTACCCTTAAAGTAAGGCTACAGTAACTTAGTTCCATTTCAGAAGCCATGTATTGCTTCAGGATGGCCTTATAATAAGATGATGAGCAAACATTTTCCTGGGTATCAGCAACACAAATACTGTGTGACAACAGCAATACTTCAGGAAGAAACTTTTTTTATTTATCGGCATGATCTGAGTTACAGGACAATTCCCATCAGCCAAGAGAAACATACCATAACAGAATGTATTCCAATAAATTTCATTTTTTTCATGGTATGAAGCTGAACATGGATGTTTGTTGCTTTTTTTTTCTCATAAAGAGGCAGAAATCATGGCTATGTCACAAACAAAACATCTGATATACGGCACTGCAATACTGCTTTATTAGTCCCTGTATCATCCTCTGAGTTCACTGCAGTCCACTTGCTTGCTGATTTTATTACCTGTTAAGTATATCTTCTCTGTCACTGAGACTGTCCATTTAACTTAATTTACATCTTGCTCTGCAACTACTACATTATTTAAACTTTTATAGTCATGCTTGCCAATGATTGTCTTCACGTCTCTAATTTGTAAATAAACGTTTATTGCATATCTGGTTGTATTTTACTCACTGTTGGCTTAATTTAGGTTGAATAAGCCATAAACAGTTCTTACTAGTTATTATCAGTTTAGCTCATTACAGGATTAATGTTATGTCATTGCTGACATAAAACTACAGTTAATAACTCACTTCATTCCTTTCAGCCTCACCACCATGGCAGGCACAGAGTTATTCTCCTGCTGTTGGTATCCCTGACTGCATAGCCCTGCCCAAGCCAGACATTAACCAGCAGGTTTAGAGATGAATTATGTTCCAGAGCTCTCCTTTGCATCATCATCTTCTTTCATCCCCTCACTGTCTTCACCTAATGAATGTCAAACCGAGTGCATTAGCTTCAAGGGAATTACTTTTATTTATAGTGGGAGGTGGCTGGGCTTAGTGATCTCTGCCCTCCTGCCGCATCCTGACATGCACATTTCACTCCAGTGACCTAGCAACCTTGGTTTCTTTAATCCCCCATTTTTTCCTACTTCAGGCTTCCTCCCCTTGCTGTTTGTTCGGGTGCTGGGAGTCAAGCCCTCCCCATCCTGCCCAGTACTTCTTTCACTGCAAAGCCATTGATCCCCTCTGTGCTACTCAGTCCTGAACCTGCATTCCTTCCACTCAAGAACTTTACAACACTTTTAGCCACTGTCTTCTAACAGAGAGTGTCTGCAGCCTCTTAATACCTTCCTCCCAGTATCTATGTATTTATAAAACCCATGGATTTCATTTCTGCTATATTATTTGGGATTATTTTTCCTCCAAGTGACTAGACAGTCTCACACAGAAAGAGCAAGTAGATGAGGAAATCTCATTTCCCAGGCTCAGTGGACCTGATGTCTTCCCTCCTTTCACTAAATTTCATCAGTCCTCCGTCAATCCCTCCACACTCTCAAAGCAGTACAAGACCACACACTTTTCTTCTCAAAGCCCCCCCAGACACTCCCAAACTTTATCCACTGGCACAACTGGTTATCTAACTCTTCTCTACTTTTTTTTTTTTGGCTTCAAACAGATGAGTTCCTGCCTTCATAAGCCCTCTCCCTTATCAAAGGCCCTGTGTTCTCCCTTTGGTGACTCCTACTGAAGTCCTCTGTAGGGAAGAAATACACACAAACTCCTAGCACATTGGCTGTACTGTCCTGCCAGCCTAGGGCCCTGTCCCTGGAGAGTAGGTGGCACACTGTGGGGTGGCCATCAAACTCAGCACCTGCAGCTGCCAGGCCCCAAACTGCGTGCCCACCTGGTCTGTTGGAGAATTGCTCACACACTCCAGACCCACAGTCTGAAGGTACAGGATAAGCCTGCTCCAGAATCCAGTTACTGGCCATTTCTGGAGGATGAACAAAAGCCTTTATTTTGTCTGAGGAATGCTCCTTCCTCTTTTAAGAAGAATGGATATACAGGTGCCCACAGCATGCAGATCTGAGTCCCCCAAATTGTCTTTGCCTGCAGTTGTTAAAAATCCTCCCTGGTTGTGTTTGCTCACAAAAGATACCCCAAAGCATGGACATGATTTTATTTATCATTTTTACTTGCTCCAGGTTTGTTGATTGTATGGTGCAATTGTAAGATCTTGGCTGGAGCAACGGTACCCGCTCATCTCTTTGTAAATTACGCTGCAAAATATAGTTGTTATTATTGTCATGGGGAGACTCTGGGCACCACTACAGTACTAATAAATTGTTGGTAATAACAAAAATAAAGGAATAAACTAAAACCACATAGCAGCAGCAGGAGCTGGCAAGAGCCAAGAGACTTGAATGTTTTCTTTTCCTTGACCTTTTCTTAGTCAAAATTTTGTGTATAAGAATTATTTTCCAGCAGCAGAAGATGCTTCCCCCCACCCCGAACAAAAACTCACCAACAGAAACACAAAAGTTTCTAAAACACCATTGTCAAATTTCCTCAATCCACAGATATGTTGATTTACTGAAACAAACCATTTTAGGCAAATGTAAACTTTTAATGGGAATCCAAAGAGGACTCTGTAAAGCTGCTTAATAAAACTAATGGAAATGCTGAAGAAACCTCAAAAATGACTAATTTTGAATAGTGCCGTACAGACCCAGTTGCACAATTTCTACTAAAACATTGCAACTTACTTGAATATACTGAATACATATGCGTGTGTGCATGTGTTCTTATGTGTGTAAATACAATCAAATATCTTTATGTGCTTTATGTGCTTAGCAAAATGGCATGACCTTATCAGGTGCTAACATTCACTGCCCTTGCTCTGAAGCAAAGTTTCTGGGAAGACAGTACCTGCCAGGCACTCCTGCTATGGCTATCGAGGGGTATGCAGAGCTCAAATGGGTTGTTATGTGTCAAAAGTTCATCTGTCTTGAAATGGAAATACTTTGCTACATTGAAACAAAAGCTACTGTTTCTTCACTCTGTTTCTGAAAGTGCCTCAGTCTCATTTGCTGAGGAGCTTTTCTTGCAGCAAAACCCTGTGAGGGCCACCCAGCAGCCAGCCATTATTCTATTAGAGGTGCTTTTGCTCCTAAGGTGCAATAGGTCACCAGCTTAAAAAAGTTTCACATTCTCACCTTGAGTAAAGCAATAACTTTTCCTTGTTACGAAAAATGCCATTGTAACTTGGGTGTAAATTAAGGACCCTGATGATTAGTTTCTAATGTTTGTTCTGCATCCCCAAAGAAAAGAAAGAACCTGGTAAGGAAAACAGTTATCCAATGAATCACTCTTCTGTTGATTGAATGAGGTTACTATTCTTTCTAAAGACTTTAGAAAACATAATCTGTGCTTCTATGTTTAGTTTTTTTATTCCTGACACTTCTGGTCAACTTAATGCAATGTTAAGGCCTGTTGATTCTTTGGAAAACTTTGTTCTTACAAATGATGCTCACTTTCTGATTACATTGTGTACTTAGCTTACATAATTGGTGCAAGCTTGAACAGTAAGACTATCAGTTGGTACGATCCAGTATCCTATATATTGTCCTGAACCACAGCAGATGCCTAGAGACAGAGCAGGAGTAGTATAGATAGGATCATCCTTTCTCTGACACACATTTCTAACTTCCAGCAATCAGCAGGCAGAGGGTTTCTGGAGCAGGAGATGGCATCTGAATTGTTGCATTAATAGGTCTTGATCAAACTATTCCCTATAAATCGATCAATATTTACTTATGAATTAATTTATTCTTTTGGCTTCCTTGGCATCCTGTGGGAACTAAACCCACAGCATAATTGTGCTCTGTGTGTATTGACTTAAAACTGATGCATTCAGATGACACTTGGGTTTTCTGATAGAAGATGTAATGAAAAATTGTTTCCTATGTATCTTCTCCTCTGCCTTTTTTGTTGTATAGCTCTCACATCTCACAATTATCTGGTTCTCTTCCTAAGCAGCAGTAAGTAGTTTAGTACCCAGCATTCTGCACAGGTAGCTCAATTTCTCATTCGCTGCATCCCCTGGTTTATATTTCTCATCACTGAATTTCACCTGCCACTTTACCCCTATAATTCAGTGCACTCTATACATGAAAGAGTTAATCCTGAACGTGTGGAATGGGTAAGGACAAATATTACATGCATTTCTGACGTATGCATGCATGCATCTTGTCTTTTAATTATCTCTCTCATTCCATTTGAACAATGCACTCCTCTGCCCCTTGCTAACAAAGCTACACCGATCTCACTGCCATCTGCAAATCATAAGGAATTGCTTTGGTTTCTAGCAGCATAAAGTGCACAGCATATTACAAGTTCTCTTATGAGCTCCTTGCTGTTTATTCTATCTGGGAAATAACCTATTGTTTGAATATCTGTACTGATATTTTATTGATAGGACAGAAAATGTCTGATACATTCTGATTAGCATTGTTCAGTTTTTCCATCTGAAACAGGTAAAACTTGGACATGTTAGCATAGCCAAATAATGTACAATTTTTTTAGCTTATCTTAGAGTTCTGAGATCTATATCATGATGATCTGCTTTTTATTCAGCTTTTTTAAACTTTAGTGTTGAATACCTGTTCCATGCAATGTCAAACAAGTAATAATTTATTCATCGGGAATTGACCAGTTGAACTAGTGGGCTTGGACTTCATCCCCTGTGAATGCTTTCCCCATTTCAGCATGAAAATCTAAAAGCACACTTAGATGACTACTTCAGCTTGTGTCTAAGCCTCATTTGGAAGGTCTTCTCCAGAAAAATCCCACATGACCAATCTCCTGTTGGCAGCTACAGATTGCTAGTTATCTTATGTTTTTTACCAAAGCACTTTTCCTAGCTTTATTCTGTTCTCATCTTTCCTTTATGTGTTTCTATGGGATAACTTAACTCTTACTCAGAATTCTTTACAGCAAGAAAAAGGTTACAAAAGTGAAAAAGTAAATGTTCAAGTTGTAACAAGAGAACATAGACCAAGGCAGTAAAACCAAAACGCCAACCAAAATTAAGAGTAAATTTCTATTAAAGAATAAAATTCACTTAAGCAAACTGCTTCCTAATTAATTTCCTTCTTTTATTAGAGCACAAATGTAACAGCTCTTCAAATCTGAGGGATCTTTGTGAATTCCTTTGGCTGAAGGACTTTCCTGGAATAGGCTTGTATCACTGCATCAGGTGTGTTACCTCCCTGGCTCCTTCACCATATAGCTTTTCAGAGCTGTGCTGCTTTCCCAATAACAGTTTGCAGCTCCTGACTATTTTCTGCACAGCTACAGTGAAATGACTTATTTCACTCCTCAGTTGTGGCTCTTGCCTCACATCTAGTTTTTGGCCCTTGTAGAGGGTAAGTCATCTATGAAGAAAGTATGATCTTGGCAGTCACTACTTAGGAGACAAATGAACATGACTTGGAAAACTGGTTTCAAAAAATGTCCCCCTCTTTGTTTTTTATATTTCACTTGTATTTCCATAATCTCAGAACTAACGGCCATGAATATCTGCAAGATGATATGAACTGGAGCAACCCCTAGAGCTGGAGGTGTCTAAGTGTCAGTGTCCCTGAAGGCTGGGGTCCCCAGGTGTTGAGTTTTGGGGAAATCCCTCCTGCAGGCACAGAGCATCTCCTCCTTAGCAGTTAGCAAGCAGCAGAGATGGTCTTTTGCCTAGGGAAATCCATTTGCCACGTAGCCTGAACATATATTTAAAAAGGGTCTTTTTAAGGCTATACCCTCATTTTTGAATAGTTAAAGTAGGGATAGGACCTAATTATCATAATTATATGTGATGATGCATGGCTTATTTTCTTATAACCATTGCTTTGAACAGGAGCCTCAAACTGTTTTTGAAGGACTTTCTCACTGGGTAATTTAATCAGGAATTGGACTATTTTAGAAACTTTGAACTCAAAAAGCTACCCCTAAAAGAAAAGCTAAGTTTCACAGCCACAATTATGCAACATGGGACATAGAGGAAACGCAGGCCAAAGGCGGTAGTACAGCATAGATGCAGCCACTGGTCTCTAGGGCAGGCAAACCCTGAGCAATGTAAATTTGAGCCAGTTTTTACCACTTGTCTGTGGAATTATAATCCAGAGTTAATGTTATTACACTATTTGTATGTAACAAGAAGGTATGTTTTGTGTCTTCTCAGCCTTTCAGGAAAGACACTTAAAACAATTTATGAACATTGAGTTTTCAGGGAACCCAGTGAAATTCCTGTTAAAAGTTTTGGAGATGAATGAAGCAATGTGCTGTAAGTTTAAAGTACCCATTCATCATCATACAAGTTATTTAGCAGCAGAAGCCCCAAACGCAGAAGACTTTCTGATGCTTGGTAAGCCCATAATAAATGTTAAGAGAGGACAGAGGGTTCCTGAGGCTGGGCCCAGAAGATGATAAGGCAAGGGTTGCATTCCAGCCTCCTATCTTGTGTTTACTTGAATCTGATCACTGGGCAGCATTCTTTCCAGTGGAAGGAATAAAATGGAAATCTCCTTTCCTTCCTTCTGAAGGGCTAGGCTCCATTTCTGGGCAGAACACAAAGGTTTACCTTATCAGGATAAATTCCCATGCAGCACAGCCTGACAAACAGCTCAGCCGTGTGCAACGTGCATTCATGTGCTGCAGCAAGAGGAAGAATTGGAGGAAGGTGCACTACTCTGCAATATCTTGGGGACAGATAATACTGTAATGACAACACGATCAAGTCTGAGTGGTGTGGAAGCTTTAATGACTTGTAATGGAGCTCTCCTGTTGGGATGACGTGGTGACAGAGGTTGCATGGTCTGCATAGTTCAGAACATTCCCCAGTACCTCAGCCTGTGCCAGGCAAACAATGCAAGTTTTAAACTCTCTGGAAAGTGTTTCCCATGTCAGTCACCAGCCAGGATTTCCCTCCTCGTTGTTTGAATGCAGGAGGGATGGCAGCTCCTGCTGATAGCAGGAACAAGTGTTGGCCTTATGAGGAATTGTTTTTCTCAGAGCTGTCAGGAAGTCCTAGCAAAGGCATCAGCAGCACTGTGCCCTGGAAAGGCCTGAGGCAAAGGGCATGTAGCTGCTAATGTGTTCAGGCAGACTTTGCCAACCCTTCACAGTGCAGGTGGTGTGTGTCTCAGGACGTCGTTAAGAGAACAGGAAGGCTCTCACCAGCTGAACCACAGCCCGTGACCATGGGGACCTATGGCCTGGACTGCTGCACTAACATGCTACTTTGTCACCTGGGTGAGTTTGGTTAGCAGCTATGGCATTAGTGTTATTGTCATCTGTCTGGTTCATCTGACACCCTGTTGACAGTGTCCCAAAGGGGAATAAGGCAATAAAGGTGCCTTGAAGCTTTACTTCTCCTTTTCCCTCAGAGGTGAAGCCCTGTGAGATGCAAATATTTGCTGGCAAGGCAGCCCAGGGAAGCTTCTCTCACAACTATTCTTGTTATATATGCCCCGGGTGTGCCCAAAGGATTTCAGTCTCCCTCTGGCTCCTTTAATAAACATTACTTCCAATGCAAATAATTTAAAAAGAAAAATTTTTGGAGTGCAGGCTCACCTTACTGGGGAGGGATGACATCCTCAAATGGAAGTGGAGTTCTGGGATGCACTCTGCATGCAGTGGATCCAGCTGGCTTGGTTGATCTCAGTCTATGCCTAACCTACGAGAGTTTTTGATCAGCTGGGAGGAAACTCCTGCTTGAAGCTCTGTTCCAGCTCCTTTTCAGGACCAGCACTGGAAAAGCCCCTGCCTGCATCAAACCACACTGCAGATTCACTTACATCTGCCCATTGTCTACCTAAATAAATCCCTGTATCAACCACTGTGCCCCACTCAGAAAGGAATGATGTTTTGGTTTAATTGCTGCATAAGTTTTTACTACCCTTTGTGGATTTTTTGGGAGTTCATCTCTGTGGAAGGGGGGGTGACTAACTTTTCATCTCTGTTTGAGACAGTGCAAAGACTGGACTTGATTCCAGAAGGACCCTCTGGGCTTGTGTAACACTGATAACTAATTAGGCACACTGGGAAGGTAAAGTAACACCAGTTTTAATTTAAAATTATAGAGTGGCATCTGTCAGGCAAGTAGGATCTTTTCCAAATGTAGAGCATTGTGTCTACAGGTGGGATACTCTACAAACAGTGACAACTGCATATTCTTAATAACTTTTGCAAAAGTCTCCAATATAATCTTTTAAAAAGCATCTGGAAAATCCACCTTAAAAAACCCCACACCAATGAAATGGCCTGCCAAGCTGCAGCTTCCCAGTCCTTCCATTATAAAGAAATTTGCTTATGGTGCAATTTATGTCGACTCCATACTCCAGCAAAAATACATCAAGTGGTATCAGGTTACCAGAACCAGTCCTAAAGCAACTGTTTCCTATGGGGGGAGGGAAAAAAGAACAAGCAGCAGCAGCTTGCTTCACATTCAGTAAGTCACTGCGACACAGAGATCTCAGGGAAGTAACAGGAACGTGAGAAATGAGTTGGCTTTTTTTTTTTTCCTTATGCAAATATAATATTGTAACTAAAAGTAGAGAAAACACCCACTTTTCAAAACTGAACTGTAATCAGTTTTCCAGCAAGGACAGTGTCTCCAGACAGCAGTCTATCTGCTACGACAGAACAACTACAATAATAAATATACCTCCATCATATTTGAGAAGGTTCTTGGAAAAAAAAAAAAAAAGACATTGATATATCTAAATCTTCAGATGCTGTAAAACTCCTTGTTTCAGGGCATTTGGTGACCCCCTGTTTGGGGCCAAAGAGGTTTCCTGAAAGAGCTAATATTACAACATCACACTCACTACAGATAAGCTTGTGTTCTGTCTTCCAGCAGAAACTCACGTTTCAAAGACACAATTTGAAATGAAAATAAAGAAAGGGTTTTCATCTTTTGCTGAACTACTTCGCTTTTTCTGTAAGGGAAGCAAGTATTAGCAGAAGCCAATGCAGCTGCTACAGAGGGCTTGTGTTTTTTTTAAAGACGATACATAGATGCATGAAACAAAACTAAACCACATGTTCAATCAGCAGGAGTTAAAAAATTCACTAGAATCCACAGTCATACATTCATCAGCTGAAAATACCAATTTTTACACAGGGATTTTTTTTTTTTTTTTTTTCCTTCTTTTTCCCCACTTATCTGGAGCAGAAACAGCAAACACAGAAGGAAACTTGAGTCCAGACAGTTCCTTATTTCAGAGATTAACCTGACTACCAGAAGAGCACTTTAGCACAAAGTGGAAGTGACCTGTTTAATGACTGTGACATATTTTCCTCTTTCTCTAGGCTAGTAGTTAGCTGCCATGCCTCTGTTCCCCTCTCCCCTGGAGGAAGGGATCTTGTTTTGCTGAGTGTATGTGTGCAACTTTAACTGTGAAGCACTGGAAAATGTGCTCTGGAGCTAAGTGTGAACTTGAAGTACCTGGATCTACGTAAAACTTCAGCTCTATAGGAGCCTTATTTTGGCAAGCAGTAACGCTGTAGTTACACAGCTGGGTATTATGTTGTCTTACAGGGTAAATCCAGGCAAGCACATGCTTGTTTAGAACATTAAAAAAAAAAAAATCTAATCTGCAGAAGATCCTGCCTACTTTCTCAGCTGATGTCATCACCTGATCCTTTTGCTTGACTTCCTGAGTTATAAGAACCAGGTGATCCTGAAGACATGACACCCATGTGAAGTATTTCACTTACATACTGGCAACAGCAATTGAACTTTTAGAGCATTATGAGTTTGGATAAATGAGGGTAAGAGAGTGACACTGAGTATTCAACCTTTAAGTTTCTTTTTGGAAAATGTGAGCAAGGCTGCATCATGCTTGTGCTATCCAAACTTGCCTGGGACTTTTATTCATGTAGCCATGAGATCCTAAACATGCCATTTAGTTTCAGGGCACTTCATAGTAATCCTCTCATGAATAGTCACTATGCATGCAGAGGAAGAGATTAAAAACCAAATGGTTGACTCATGCCAATCTAAAGACTGGCACGCTGCA
This sequence comes from Ceryle rudis, assembly GCA_033439905.1. Classification (NCBI taxonomy): domain Eukaryota; kingdom Metazoa; phylum Chordata; class Aves; order Coraciiformes; family Cerylidae; genus Ceryle; species Ceryle rudis. The sequence goes on along the minus strand of JAAGNO010002841.1, from coordinate 82,566 downwards.
AACTCATTAAGGAATATCTCTCTGAGCTTCCTACGTGCATACTTGCTGTGTGACGCTGCCCTTTCTGGGACTCCAACCTGCCACTGTGACTAGCAGCTGGGTACTGTGCTCTCCCTTCACACCCAGACCTTCCTCCTGGTATAAAATGCAGGAAACCACCATCTCCTGGGCCTGACCAGGTCTTTGTCTTGCCACTACAACCACTGGTGGTGTGGCATCTACTTTGGCAAGCTGTACAGTTGCAAATCTGTCATTGCTAGGGGATGCAGACGTGGGCCTGGGTTGTCCTTTGTATGGCTGTCTGTGGCTCAGAGTGGAATGACCAAAATATCTGTGCATTTTCTATGCAAACAGTCCTTTTAAAAGCAAAAGAAAGTTATTTGTATAGCTTTCTCTCTCTCTGTCCATCTGTGAACAATTGCTTTAAATAGGTACTGTTAGACTCTTTGATAGTGTAGTTTTGCAATTCCAGATGAAAAATAAGAGCCAAAGGTAGGGGCTAGAGCAGCCTTACGACAACCAGTGGCATTTCATGGCACTAAACTGAATGAACTAAGTCTTTGAAAACATCTGTATGCCTCTTGTAGTTTTCCATTAAAAAGTGCCTATAAGCAAAGCTACTTTACGTTAACATACATTTACCAGATTACTTTCTTTCCTACATGCAACTTAGACACTTTTTTGGTATTTACACTATTGCTACAAAACTACATTTTATCATATAGTAAAATCACCTCTGCATCTGAGTTTCTCTTTCTGCCAGTGCTTGATGTTTCTTTACCTTTTGTAGATTTTCTTATCTTCTGTAGCTGTTTCAGAAGATCTTCACTATTCTGTCCTTCTCTGACAACCACAGCAATCTCCTCTATGAGCCAGTTCTTCTATTCATGCCATGTGCAATTTATAAGGTATTAAGCACTAAAGTTAAAGAGAAAAAAAAAACCCCAACCCAAAACAAAACTAACAAAGAAACCAACCCTGAAAACTTGGCCAGAGACTTCTCTTTACATGGTGTTATTTCACCACATACATTCACTGCCAATATGGTCTTAAAATAAACTTCCTTCGACAGTTTATATCCTCCAGCCTCCCTCTCCCCCCCACATCACCAGATAGTTCTCCTCTTACCAGCCTCTTTCATTTTTCAGGTGAGTTTTTTAGATACTGTATAAGCTAAGAAACCGGTTAAATAACAATCAAATTAAAATACTTCATCACTGAGCAAAATGTGTAAGGACTCATACTGAAGATGTGAGGAGAACTCAGCAAGCACAGAGCTGAGATTGGCCAACTGCTCAAAAGAACAGACACACAACCAGACCTCAGTGATGGGGTGAAAGATATTTCCTAGATTTTGAACATCTTCTCAGGGGTTTTGTTACAATACAGAAAGTTCCTGAGCTGCTGAACTGAAAGGAAGCCTTGAAAAAAAAAAAAAAAAAAAAAAAAGGACTTTTCCTGCCAGGACATAGTGGGTAAGAAGGAATTCAGTTTTCAAATGCTTCCATTTCTGTTTTGTCTCACTGTAAGTTTTATCTGTTTTAAAAGCTATGGGATCTAGTTTCTGTTAAAATAAAACTTGGGTTTCAGTTTAAAAGCTCTTTTGCAGTCTTGGGAGTGCCCAACATAAGAAAAAAAGCTTATCAGATCTGCCTCAATACTCCGGTCATCTTGGAGTCCCATCACACCACCTTAGGCTGCAAAGAACACACCCCTTTCAGTAGGGAGTAACAAGAAATAAGCATTTTGAAGCACCACACTTTGTCAAAATGCATTATTGTTACATATACTTATGTCCTGCCTTCAATGATCTGCATATTATTTTCACTTGGGGAAGTAAAAACAAAATTTGCTTCCTCTAATGAAACAGAACACAGAATCTGTCTCCAAACTTTCAGAATACAGCACTGTACAAAGCACACATCAACCTTCTTGTCTGCTTTTACTAGCATGACTTGCTGATCTTTGCTGTCCTGTAAGATTTAGATCTACTGTATTACAGTGAGGAATTAGAATAAGCTGCACAGGAAAAGAGGTCATTGGAAGAGTGAAGAGATGAGTCAAATGGTTTGTTAGGACAGTTAAAGGAAATGGAGGGGACTGGGTCTTGTAATACCCTTTTTGCACAAAAGGCAAAAGGATAATTACTGTTACCTGGCAAACTACACAGTTGCTTGGTTGTCAGACATGCAGTCATTTGTACTGGGCTCATCACCATCATATTCAAGTATCAGACAGACTTTTCTTTTTCAATTGGCAGCAGCATATCCAGTTCAAACAATCACCTGCAGCCTTCTGTTCGTTAACTGGAAAGAACAGATCTTTTTAATATGTTCCCATTAAGGCACAGCATAAACAAACCCCAGAATAATTCAGGTTGGAAGGGATCCCTGGACCCCCCCAACTCTTCTGTGCAAAGCAGGCATAACTTTCAGGTTGCTCATATCTTCATTCAGTTAAGTTTGGAAAACCTCAAAGGAGTTCCCTGTTCCCAAGCCAGTCCCCCTGCCAGGACTGCTCATTTCCTTGCCCACTTAAATGGACCATTCTGATGCTCCAAGAAAACTCTTCTTGAAGATCAAACAAATGTGACCTTGCTTCACACTGCTCCATGGCAGGCTCCTGTGGTATCCTGAAGAAGATGGAATCAGCTCTGCTAAAGTCCGGGATTAACACCCTACCTTCCTTTCTTTCCTTGGGAGCTTAAATTTTATCATGTCATGGTCACAGTAGTGTCACATTGTGATGTAAAAGCAGGTTGTCAGGTAAATCGCAGAACAGTCAGAATATCAGTTTATTTAATAACAAATAGTTTCAAGATGATCCTTTATAATGCAAATGTGAAGCTCAGATAAAAATGTTACTGTGATGTGACCCCAAAATGAGATGACAGTGGAAGTGCCTAGTATATATCTTCCTATTACTCATCATTCTGTTTTTTCCTTGCAGGTTTTACCCAGCAGTAAAATAGTTAACAATACTAAACTGTATATTGCTGCATGGCTTAAGCAATAACATGCCAGTAAGATGAATGGCAAAAGTTCAGATCTTTGAAGATCATGCTCCGCCTCTGCCTGTGGACACCTCTGTATTGCTTATACTTCAAGTGGCATCCTCTGTGAGACAGACTCATCTTGTGCTGCCTGTGAGCCAGTTCAAACTGCCCACACAGTATGTGTCCACATGATTTGTATATCTTCAGTCATATGCTCCCTTGCTCCTCTCTTCGTCGTCTGTATCTTTTTATAACTGCTTTAAGAACCCTTTGTACAGATGGAACAGCAGAAAAGCAACACTTAGAATGGACATGGCATTATCTCACTTGTAAAAATAAGCATACATGTTATGTGCATGCATGTCTGCTTGTATGTGTAGACACATTAAAGTTGAATGATTCCTGTTTTTATGCCTTCCTGTTCCTGCCTTGTTGACATCCAGAAAGAAGCTGCCATTAACAATAGGTTGGAAACTAGTGAGCATGAATTCATTAGTAGAATTTCATTGCTGTGCTATTTTGTCAGTCATTAGCACTTCATTTTACATGCCATCCATAACATCCCTAAACCAGAATCTGATTGACTGAATATGTTTTGGCTTTAGCTAATAATAACTATTCTATTTTAGAGACATAAACCACTGTTGTTGAAGTGTTTGAGTTTGTGTTTGAGGAAATCAAGGTCTTGATTTGACTTGCAGCCAGGCAAAGAAACCTCTAGAATTTCAAGTTACTTCTGATGCATATACCACATGTAAACCAGAATGTAAATATTATGATACAGTAAATAAAAACATGAGAAATTCCCAATAATGTGAACATGCCAGAAAACATTGACAGCTCAGTCTTTCATGGTTCCTCTCAAAATGGATGAAAAGCAGTCTGTCAAGAAGCAGCTTCATAGACTGCCAGCTCCTTTTCTGTCTCTCCAGACGATGGCTGAGATCTTAAAAGTTATTCAGCCACCTGACTCTCATTCAAACAGCTTTGGGAACTTTGGGGGGTATGGGCCTCAGTGTCTTCTGTCAAGATCATGCAGATCTCTTTAGAGTTCCTTTTACTTGAGGCACAGCCCCCCTCCCCCTTTTCTACTTTTATCCTTCCCCCCGCGCCCCCTTCATTTCCTATTAGAATTAATTACTATTATGTTTATCACAGCAGCATTTAGGTTAGTCAGTGCAGAGTGCTACTGAGAATACAGATACAGGTTCTCCTTCTTCCCTCATCCAGCCTGTGACTAATAGTGCTGCTCCTGCACCCTTCCGAAATCCCATGGTAGTGATGGATGGGTTGAAATCCCTGACTTTAATGAGGTGTCAGCTGCCCCCACAACCCACCTCTGTCAATGGAATAATCTGGACCTGCTCTGCTCCCAGCAGCTCACAAAGTACTTCATCCATATCATCGGTTCTCATCTGCTGCATTGCTCACGGTGTAAGCTTTCAAATCTATTATTGTAATACAATCCTTTTAGCAATTGCTATTACTTTTAAAACCAATTTGTTCCGCTCTGAAAGGCCTCTAAGCTCCCATAATATTAGGATTGGTGCCTCTACGCTAAACTCTGCTTGCTAACAGAGGTCTTGGAAAACTATCTGGTTACACATCAGGATGGTGCAGAAACAGTGAAAAGAGAAAAGGAGAGTCACATTTAAAGTACACTTACTAGACTTTCTTCCAGCATTACAAGAATCCCTCTGTTCTAAATTAATGATGAGCAGTTCCCCACATACTTGTGCAGCGTAACGGCTGTTGGAAAGTTCTTTCTTATCACAGCCCAGTGTAAAATGCTGACCTTGCAGATTAGTTCTAAAGCAGAAGGTAGAAAGCTGTTGTTTTAAAATATTTTTAAATACACTTAATACACTATCACAGTTAATGTCAGATGAATTTGAACTAAACAATGAGAGAGGCAAAATAACTCCACTCCCTGAGCACTGTAATCTCCCTTAATAGTGCAAGAGTTCAGAGGAACCAGGGCCTATGCAAAGCCCATCTGTCTATCAGCCTTTTCCCCAGGTACTCTTGAACTCAGTGGGCAGTTTTAATCATGTCTGAGAGAGCAGCAGTCTCTTAAAACTAACTTCACATTTCGCAGAAATCCATGAAGGAAGAGAAAGTGGGGAAGAGAGATGTCCAAACTAGTGCCTTTCCCAAGGGAAAGGCAGCCGTTACCTGCGGCTTTGGTGGGCATGCTCCTTACACACACAGCCTCTTGCTCACCTACCAGGCAAGAACAGTAGGTGGTGAAAATATGATGAAATATTTGAGGTGAGGAATGGCATGAAGTGGACTATAAGGGAAATTGATGAGGACTTGGGATGAAACAGAGGTTTAAGAGAACCAAATAAGGAATCATTATGGAGACTTAGGAAGAGCCAGGGGATATTGTTATGAGGAAGCCTTAAGAGACCAAGAAGAAGATAGGGTTATTTTGGTGGACACCATAGGAGATGAAGGATGCAGATGCACAGGAAACCAAAGCTCCCTATTTATGCCTCCTATGGGTCAGTGTGGAGTTTATTAACATGCTACACAAGTGCAGAAATTACTTTTATGAAGTCCAAGGCTTTCAGTAGAAAGGATTCAAAGCTATCACTTGTATGGCATTTCAATGTCTTAAAAATGGGACTGATTTCTAAAGCTAAAACTAAATGTACAACTGCACTTATGTAGAGGCTTGGCCTGGATATTGCTTTTAACCAAATACATGGTGGGCCTCATTTGCAAACCAGAATTTCTTTAGAAATCTGTCTAGGGGTCATTTGCCCTTCCTGGTAAGTTTGTGTTTAGCTGTGGACCTTAAAAAGAAGTAGCACAGTGAAAAGGAACAAGAGGGCAATACAAAGCAATAAACAATACAATAAAAAGGCTGGCAGCCTCTCCTGTTCAAGGCCAGCAGTTATCTGTGGACACACCCTGGGAAATAGGTTTGGGTCGCAGTGTAAGGAAACTGGGAAGCTTCCAAGTGACACAGGTTATTGTCAGTGGCAAGCCCAAGGACTCCTGGCAGAGCTGGTCACCAGTCCACACACTGACCATAAGGATCAGCAGTGGCATAGATTGGTGTTCCTCGACTTCAACTTCTGTAAGCATTGCCTACCAGTTACTGTGTGAGAAGGGTACTTCACCTGAAGACTCGTGGCCAGATGCTCTTGGTCATTTTTTATGCTTCAATAAACCTAAATGCACATCCCCCTATCATGGCACCACACAGACCAGCTGCTCCCTAAAGCAAAGTGAGCCAGGAGATGATGGGAACCCAGGGCCAGCAGAGCCCAGCCTCCCCAACCAGAGTCCATCCACAGTACCTGAAAGAAGCGAGCAGGAAATGATGTCCAGAACCATCTGAGAGTCCAGATCATAAGACAATACCACGGCAATCAGACAGGCCTGAGGTCAAGCTGGAAATTCTGTAGGTCCGGGTTAAGATCAGGTCTAGCAATGGCTGGGAAGGTCCACAAGAAGGCTGGCTAAGGTCTAGCTAGGATACCACTCTGCACGTCAAGGTCTTGTACAACAAAACCTACAGTGAAACAGAAGTGTGGACATAGACCTAGACAAACTAAAGAGCAGCATTCCTCCAACCCAGCTTATCAAAGGGCTGATAGCCCTGAACTGAGCTCAAATAGGGCTTCTGGGCCCATAGGTATGGCTGGAAGCACCAGCTGAGCCTGATCAAGACCATTAAGGCTTATTAGTGCACTCAGGGACCTGGCATCCACAAACTTGGCAATGAAGATGGAGGGTAGCTCAAAATGGTGGTATGGGATATTTGAACCTATTCAGCAGTTACAGAGAGTCCGTGACAATATCTAAGGAACAACAAATACATACTTTATTCTGGCCCAGAGGCTGGTGTGGCTGGGATAAAAATGCAACGATGATGGCTTGCATCAGGGGTGGGCCTTGAATTCTCTTGCTCATGCTGTTGTCTTTGCATTTCTCCTGTAAAAATACTGGGAAAAAAGGCTAGCATCTTGTTAGTTTTAAGACTTCCTCACACCAACCTGAATCTTAATTGAGAAAAAAAAGCACAAAAAGAAGTCAGCTTCAAAGGGCCACTGTGCTGAAAACACATGTACAACATACACATGCATACAATACACACATGCACTCACTCTTTATTGAACTTAGATCTGCAAATGTAGATCTTATGTTAGGCAAAGCAGACGTGTGTCTTCTCGGTAATGCTTTTCTACTGCGATTAATTCTGGCTTCTACTGAAAGGCTAAGAATTATATTAGTACTATGAGAGTGATTATGCCAGCCAGTTGATGATATGAAAGTGACTATGTTAAAGCTTTTGCTAGGCCACCGAGCATTCCCAGCATGAGCACCAGAAACATGAACAAATTCAGGCTAAGCTGAATTGCTGATTCTGTTATTAAAACTGCAATGCCTCCTTGCCAGCCAGGCTCAGTGCTTAGCACAGTGTTCACCATCTGCCCCCCGTGCAATACTCATAAATGTTGTAATCAATATACAATTTGGGATGTGTGGGCAATTCTGGAAGGTAAAAATATTCTTTCTTTGCCAGATACATGTTAATTGGTTGTTTCATTTTGCACATATGGGACAGTAAAATATATTTGTTTTCTTGCCAATAAAGGAACATTTTCCTAACGCTCCCTAGTCACATCATATCTACTAAAGGAGAAGGCTCTGATGTTTCCTGTTGGGTTTATGGTTTACATTACAATTCATACACAAATGCTTTTTGGCATCTAAATCCTGAGCTAGAAGGTTTTTAAAAATTATGTCCTGAAATAGGAACTTCAGAACACTGTGTCAGCATCTGGCAGATATCTCAAGAGTGTCATGAACTGTTACTACTTCAGGAACTTGGCAGGCACTCCATGAGCTCTGTGTACCTTACAAGTGTGTAGGAGTCCACTAATAGCTTAATTGTTGAGCATCTGTAAAACTGGTCTGTAATGGGCATATGTCCACCCACCAACCTCAAGAACACGTGGTGGTCCGTGCAGGTTTCACAGGATATATATGAGCTCCTGAGAAATGAAGGCTGCTCAAAGATGAGTGACAGAAAACCACTGTTATATAAAAACAAACATTTTCTCAGGACAAGCCTTGAACCACTAATCAGTCTGACTGCTCAAAGAATTTGGCATGTATGTTTTCATCCCCGTGTGTTTTACAAAGTGCTGATACGCATACTAAGGCTGAAAAGCATTTTATAAAGTGTATGGGATCCCATGTACAATAGTGTTTCCTGACAGGAGAGAGCACAGGGAGCATTGCTGGGGCCCTAGGTGAGAGGCAGTGGTGCAGGCCAGTGGGCCCCAGTGTATGCACGCATAGCTGGTGATGACCACTGTTCTTGCCCCAGGATGGAAAGGATAACCATTCTTGGTAAAAAATGGTGCCATATTGGGACCTAGAGCATACTGGGTATTCTTGTAGGACTTTGCTGCCAACCAAATTGATATTGTAGCCATGCTTTGTGACTGCTTAAGAGCAGTAGCAGATGTGCTTGTAGACAAAAGTCTGCCTGGAAAGCAGATTTCGTATCCATTTGCTTAGCTTGGTCTTAGCAAAGGCCTTTTGGTTGGATTTGTGTATGTGATATCTTTCGGAACATCTCTGGACTGCAAACATGCTCTTTTTGGACAAATTATTGCTCCTTTAAGAAGACACACATGCACCATATACTTCTCTATGGTTGATGACGTGGCAAGACTTTTGCCATTTTGGAGGGTCTTCATGGAAAAAAGTTGCATAAGTCTAAACAAAAATGTTTATATTTTTTCATGGTTTTCTTATAATTCTGGCACAGAAACCACATAGCTCCAGCACGAATAACAATGGCTTTGTTTGAGCCACGGAACTAGGACTGGAAACCCAGGAGCCCTACTGGGGTGAGAAGCAACACCAGGGATCTAGGAAAGGGATTTGAGGCAGATTGCTATTTTCAACCTGGGCACGCATGCCACCATGATGTTTAAGACAGCTGTTCCCAGGTGCCTTTGCGACACCTAAGTTCTTCATCACCTGCTTTTTTAACAGAGCAGAGAAATCCCTCAAATTGGGAAGACTGGAGAGAGGTGCAAAGGTGAGAGTAAAGACCATGGAGTAAGTCAGTCAGTCCCACAGCCCACCTCCCACATGGAGCAGGAAAGAAGTAAGAAAAACAGAGTGTCAGAAGAGTAGGGCCCTAGGTGAGAGACAAGTGTGACTTCGAGGTCTGTTCCTCATATGCTTATTTAAGATACCAGCTTTCCTAGAGCTGAATGCCTTCTCAGACCCATCCTCCGCAACAGGACCTGACCTGGGGCTGTTAATTTCTTACAATAGTTGAAATGAACCAGAATGTTCCTGCTGTCTATCTCTGGGTCTGGGCTGCTGGGACCAGGCAGGAGGACTTGTCCCCCCAAGCCCTTGGCTCCAGTATTTATTACTTCTTGCCATGCAGTTTGGACAGTTGTAGAACATATCTTTTATATATCTTTTTATATATCTTTTTTAACTCTGGCCTTTATTTAATTTGACACTGGGTGAGGCCTTTATTCTACATCTTTCTTTAGTGCATAGAAATGTGTTTGGTCTATATTAATTTTTGTTCTGTACCAATGGTTGGCATCGATTGATTTCATTTTTTTTGCACTATAAATGTTAAAATAAACAAACCAAGGTCCCAAGTGGTGGTCAGGGATTTTGCCAGACCATGGGAAGTATTGGGCCCCAAGAGGCTCTGAAAACCATGCAGAGAAATAGAGTACAGAAAATCTGCACTGAGCAGGGATAATAATCCATTCCAGAAGCTAGAAAATATTTTCCAGGAGACTTGGCAATTCTGGCTTGAGATGGAGAAAGAGAGAGATGGATAGAGAGAAACTTCCCCTTTTCCAGGAAAACTGGAAAAGTCTGAGAAAAGCAAAGCCCCTGCATAGCAGGGTACTTACCTACAAGGGGAGATTTACTCAGCTGGAGGTCTGCATCTTTGGAGATGCAGAGACAGTTCTTTGCCCATCCTTAGAGTCTAGACAGGCAAAAGTTGCAGGAAGTCTGTTTACGAGAAAGATGATAAATAAGGCTGGTAGATAAGGATTTAAAAATTTAACCTGTACCAGACTCTTAGACCCACAAAATGAGTACGAGAGAGGTCAATAACTCATCCATTCTGAGCCTCTCAAAGCTAGTTAAGCTCAGTCCTCGGGATGGGCCATTACGTTTTGGACAGTCATTCTCACAAGGTGCTCAATGGCTTGTCTAACAGAAGCTCATCATTTAGAAGGGCCTGCAGCTTTGATGTGATGATAGTTTGACATGAAGAATCGACCTCTTTCATTGGGAATTTGTTTTAATGCACTGTTAAACATTCCTGATTATTTTCTCATTTGAATTTGCCAGGCTTCCACTTTCCGCTATTGGCTTTTGTTGCGCTTTTCTCTGCTAGATCAAATGCTCTTTAGTCCATGACATTTTCTACCAGGAGGGAAACACCTCTGTAATCAAGTAATTTCTCACTTTTTACAAGACTTTATTAAACTCAACAGACTGAGTTCTCCAAGTCCTTGCTATGGCCTTTTTCTCTACACCTTGCATAATTTTTTGTGGCTGTTTTCTGCATCCACTCCAATATTTCAACAACCTTCTAGAACTGTAGGCATTGAAGCAATCTCCCTAACGCTGTACACAGGGTGTATGTGTTTTTATGCACATTCCTGCTCAAACTGGATTGGGGTAGTAAAATTTTCTGTTTCTTATTCTGAGGTGATTTTTTTTCAGTCATTATGAGAAGCTGACCTGGATTCTAGTCACTAATGAAGTCCCACTCCCTTAGGTGCTTCACTAGTGTCTCTTGATCACATACTCAAAGCCATACTGTTTGCATGACTTGGCTTCAAAAGGTCAAATCATCAAGGACCTTTGTGAAGTTTTAATCTCTTTTAACAGCAGAGATTGGTCACGCATCTCTCACCTGGACAGTTCCCTGACAATGTGGTAAGACTACTTCTGCCTCAGTCATACCTGTGACCACAGATGATGTCTGAAACATTGTAGTCAAACTACAATCTAACTGCTTGTTGGTTTGGTCTGGTCGTTTCTAAGCAGCACTGAATAACCTGCTGCATCTGCATGGCTATCTGAAGGGAAACAGCAAATGAGCTCTGTGGAGTGGCTTCAATCCTTATGTTAATCTCTTTGGAAGAAATCACGCATTGTGTATCATTAGTTTATTACAAGAATGCTATATTGTAAACCACTGTAGACTTCTGGTGACTATGTTCCCATCGAATTTCATTAACAATTCGTTTTCTTGCTGCCTAGGATCCCTTGTCAGGCAAACTAAGCTGCAGTGCTGTCAAGTGTGCTGGTGACCTACTGTGACATTGGCTGAACACTCTGCATTGTTCTAGTGTCCTCTGGTGTTTCAAGAATCACTAAAAATGTGTATTTGTAGGCCAGGATCTTCCCATCATCTCTGTAGGTCTCTTGACTGCAAGTTTTCTAGATCTGCTGATTTTCAAAATACTCATTGTGAGTCAGTGCAGTTTCATATAGTCCTCTTTTACGAGCAGAAAAAAGGTATGTTGCTTATTAGCTTCCTGGCTTCCAAATACAGATGAAAATGGAGTAAGTCTGTCTTGTCTACATGATGATTTATCAGTTTATAATTTTTATCTATCAAGAGGCCATTTCTCTCTTGTAGTAAGTACTTATTAAATCAAAGTAGTCATATTGTTGCTTATGACAGAACTATGCCTGCCCCATTCTTCAGCTGCTTTTACTATCTTCCATGTTTAACTGAAGTTTCAAACTTTTCTCTCTCTCTTATTAATGTGTAGTTAATTTCACTTGAGAATTTTTCCTGATGGCTGGAGACGGTTTTCTGGGAGACACTAAAATATTCATATGGTCTGAAGTTTTGGCATCTGGGTTATTCTCTAGAAGAATCTATCTCCCTCAGTAGGGAATTCAAGCTCTGTTGTGAAGTGCGTTGAATTTCACTACATTTTGAAAACTTGAGGGAGGGTGTTACAACTGTGTTGATCACTTTAGATCAGCTTTTGGTCCTAGTTTACTTACTTTTAACTCTAGCTTTCTTTCTCTTTTCACCAAATTACGAAATCAGTTTTATATGACTGTTGAATACATTTGTCTCTAAGTTAATAATCATTAGTCTTCTACCTATTTTTTTTCTCCCAACTCCTCTCAGTTCCAGGAAACTGTTTTTATGAAAATACGTGTCCAACTTATCAGCAGTGTCTTCCATTTGCCTCTACCGACTGTCATGCAGCTACAGGCAACCTACTATCAAGTTTCAGTCCAGTGACTATTTTTATCTAGTATATAGAAAAGCAAAGGTTTACCTCTGTGGGCACAATACGCTTTTGTTAGAAATTCTTTTCAGACAAGGATTATCTTGTAAGGGAATCTTACCTCTTCAGATTTTTTTTTTTTAAATAAAGCAGTTAGTCATATCTGCTTCTGCCCAGCCCTTCCATAGTCTCCACCTGTGGCCTTGTGCTGGAAACAAGAGCAAAATGGGAGGAGGGGTAGAGGTAGACACACAGAGTAGGGCTGACTGAGAGGTAAACAAATCAGTGAACTTACTTCATGGACACTCTACTCAACCCTAATCTATTTCCACTGTATTACGCAAGGTAATTAATTTTGATCTCTGGAATGCCTCTGCCTATTTGCTGCTTAATGAGACATAAGTAACCAATACCTGTATTTACCCCAAACCCTGTTTATTTGACACTCCATGTTATTAAAAACTTGAAGCAGTATTGCTTAGACTATTCTCAGTGTTGACGGTATTTCTTTCAGTGTACAGATCTCAGACACTGGTGCAATTAGACTCCATGTAGGATGCAGTATTCTGATCATAAACCCCCAGATTTTCCCTATGTGTAGGGTTTTTGGTTTTGTTTTTCCTGGAACAAAATATTCTCATCAGAATGGGGAGAGCTTAAAAAACCCAGTTGTTATTTACTTGTGTCTGGGTTTTATGTCTCTGTTCTAGAAAGCAGAATAAATAGAAAATGCTGTTTGATGGGAAGGAGTGACAAATATAGTTCATTAATTTTTTGTGTGTGAATAGACAGAGCCTGTTCAGTGATGTCTCTGGCTGAGTAGTTTTCTCAGTTTCTGTTGAAACTGAACATAAAATTGTCTCTTGTACCTTGTGTATCAATATTTTTTCTACCATGGTAATGATAGTTAGGGACTCGTTACAGTGGAAAACAGGAATATAACTGGATAAATAAACCTAAGGGATCCCAGCCCATAGAGAGTTGGTATCCAGGTATTCAGCCAACCCAAACTGAAAATGTTTATGTAAGAAAAGGACTTGTATTTCCTGTTCTGCACCAGGCCCCTCAGTAATTAATGTTCCGATACAAAACTCTTCATTCACCAATGCCATGCACACATTGTGTGGAGCTCTTGCAAAAGTCCTGAGCAGTCCCAAGCTCAGTAACAAGCATAAGCTTGAGTCATCCAATGACGGTTTAGCTGGAGCCAGAAGAAGCAGGAGTGGGTAGGCAGTAGAAAATGGAAGAGGGACAGTACAAAACATATGAGGTAGCTAAGAGTAAAGAGCCTGTAGCAAACTCAAAGAAACAAATAATCTTAAATCCCAGAACAAGTTCATCTCCAAAGGAGTGAACTGTATCCCACACACTTGCTGAATAACGTTTCAAACTGAAATCGCTCAGGAAGACGACTCAAATACTCACACCCAGACAACTGGCTGGTTGACAGGACTCCACAAAGGAGAAATCAAAGCCAGGAATGCCAGTGCCAATTTCAGATGTACATTTGCATTCTTTCCCCAGCCTCCTTCCTAAATCCTGAAGGCAGCAGGTCAGATGGTCAGGTGACATCAGAGCACACCATCTGAGATGGTTGTTTTATTGCTGAAAATCTGAATGGTATTTTGAAGAACAGATTACGTTTTGGGCTAGCCAAAACTGAAGGCACCGAGGAGACTTGTCAGAGCCAAGGAAACTCACAATCCCTTACACCAAATATTTTGGACTTCCAAAGTAATCAAAGAGCTGTATCAGTAAAAACGCATAAAGTGTGTGCAGGGCCTTGGAGCTGGAATAAAGGAAGGAAGGGAAAGTCACTTACTGTGTGACCAACAGTGCTTGCTGTCTGGCAGATATGGTTTAAAACAAGCCTGGAATTGATAAATTTATCTATTGTGCCTTTTTTTGTTTGTTTTAAGAAGCTTTTGCCAAAGAAGATGCCATGGTACCAGGAAATTACTTTTTGACGTGATACCATATTTTTTGCTGAGTTGTTCTGGACAAGAGACTGGACTGAATGCCTAGCTTTATGAAAACAATTGAAATCAGGCCTCCTGGTACAAGAAGATGCTTTTAATTGACACAGGCTGCTTTTAAAAAATATTTATGAAGGCACAGTAAGCATAACCGACATTGGAAAGACTGGTGCCACTAATATTCCTAACCTGTGTTAATATGCTTTTCTCAACATGACCTTCTTCATCACATCCTGAAGCAAAGCCAATGTGGGAACATCCATGCTCTTTCCTTCTGCTCTGATCTAGACCCCATTCACAGGGTGGGCCTAGCAAGACCCCAGTGAGAAGACCTCCCTGTGCTACACCGTGGGCAAAATTTGACCCATTGAATAGGGAGGAATAAAGATGAGCAGGCACCCCTTTTCTTGGTGTTTTAAAATACAGCCAGTCCGTCAGATGAGTGTGAACAATCCCTGACCAAGATAAATGTGGAAAGAAGAAACATGTTGATTGGGCACATGACTATATCTAGGCTGCCTGTAACAGGAGGCAATGTGATCACTTTCTGTATCAGACTTGTTTACTTTTACCTTGTGTAGGTGAGCCAGTGACCCCAGGCTGTGCTTTTAGAGACAGTTCCACACTGGGCAAGTGGATGCGACCCACACTGTGTTATTTGTGGAGATCCAGCCCCACAGCCATCATATTAGCCTCTTCTCATGTCTGCTGTGGCTGAGTCCCAAAGCATCTACTAATCCGCCAGATCATGGCCGAATCCAGCCATTCCTATGGGAACATGGTCCACCTGCAAGCTACCATCCACAGGGAAGGAAAGACACTTGCACTTTATAGGAGTGAAAAATATATTTGCCTCTCCTTTAAAGAGAAAATGCTGACTCTTATTAGCAAAGTATGTGTAAAAAGATTATGTACTGATCACTGCTTTGCAAAAGAGGAACTGAGTTTCTCTTGGCAACAATTTTCACAGGAACCATTTGTGGCATATCTATCACATTTTCACTAAGTTATTAAACATGCATCTGTTCCACATAGAGGTTTGTTCTGACACAGTTTTCCTACAGGTCAGCCATCATTTGGGAAAAAAACCACCAAACACTAAAAATCTCTTTTCAAGATTAGAGCAGTCATGATGTCGATCAGGAGAGCAACAAGGGGAAAGCCTTAAGGAGACAGGAGGTTGAATTGGCATATACTAACAGTAAGACTGACTGTGGTTGTTTTTCTTTCTTATCTTGTTTGCAGTGAAAGAAGAGTTATTTGAGTTCTTTGCTGTGTTTCACCGTAACTTCATAGGTTTTGAAGTTGAAAAAAATGGTTAGTTTTGACCTGCTCCATCAGGAGTCAGCTATTTCTGAAAAAATTCTTTGGCTAACTTGCTCCAGTGGCTTATTTGGCCCACTCCGAAAAACCCAATCATTTACACATGAACTTGGCAAATGTCAACTGCTTGCATTCCAGTTTAGGAAGTTTTATTACAGTCTTCTTGAGAAGAGTGGCAGTTGTGTGAATGAGGCCTTTTAAGTCCTATTGGCAGCACAGGAGGGGCTAAATTTGCCCTGTTGCAAAGAACAGCAATTTTCATGATTCTTAGCAGCAGATCTGTCACTGAGTCTTGTAGGCCAATACTTCCAGATTTTCAGATAACAGCTCTGAGGAGGTGGCAAGTGCCTGCTGGTACATAGCATTGATCAGCGGCACATGGCGTAGCAGGTTGGGGAGGTAGAGCAGTAGGTTGGGGAGGTAGAGCAGTAGGTTGGGGAGGTAGAACAGACCATGTGCAGCCATGGGCTCCAGAGTGAGGGGTTGCAGGCACTGCAGCATGAGCAAGGAAAGGGCATGCCACCCATGCTGGCAGGGACACACACCTCCTTCTGCTCAGCAAAGAGGTCAGCTGCAGATGACCGTGGGCTGGTATCAGTCTGTCTCCTCTTCTAATTGAGTTTTTCTGAGCTAAACATGGTGCTGCAGGGGAAGGAGTCCCTGGAGCAATAGAGGGAGAAGTTTCACTGAACATTACAAGTCAGCTTTCAACCATTGTGCACAGTGAGATTTTTTCCTGATACTAATTTAACAACTCAGCAAACAAAGCTGATGAGCAGATAAAACATGATGCGTTTCCTAGACTAGCTAGAAATGAAATGCAAGCAGTGGGGTCTGTGGGGTAGGAAGCAGGCTTCTTTTGTAGCAGTTCCTACAATTTGTTTAGTGTCCAGTCCAAACCCTGCTCTGTCACACCTGGGTTTATTGGCACATCCAAGATGTTCAGCAAAGCAGTGAAGAGTTCACAGGCCAGATCCCAGCCCTAGGACTGCTTCTAACTTGCAGCAATTTCTTGTTATTGACAGGAGCCAGAGCAGTAATATAAACCATTGTGGCTCTGATAATGAGAGTAATGTTCACACCACAATGGTAGAAAAATATTTTGGATTCCAGCGAGAACTATGAGAATACAAGTTTTCCAGGGGCGTTAATTTGTTAGTCCTCTAGCATACACATGCTGTGATAAAATACAGTGATAAAAAATTACTGACTGAATTGTTTGAGATGGTGCATGGAGAATGGGGAAGGCAGGAGAGGTAATGTTAATAAATCATTGTCCTGTCCAACAGGCTTCCATTATGCAGAGGGAAGGGCAATTACCAAGGCGTACCGGTATCCCACTTACAAAGTTTAAAATTCCTGTTTGATATCTGATCTAGCAAACAGTGTTAGGAGGTATCCAAGCAGCATGCACAGCACTTTAGACAATTAAGGGAGCAGGGTGCTTGAGCACGTTGGCATTCTAGGCCACAGCCCTCCAGCAAATAAAGACATACATATACACACATCTCCTTAGGTACTTACTGATATGGCCCAGGTTTGGTTTCACTGGAAAGGGGAAACCACATTCCAGGCTCAGTCTCTCCAGTGTGTGGTCTGAGTCTTCTGCATCCATGATGCAGGTGGGCTTATGCTGACAAAACCAGAAGCTGCCTCCACTTCTTTCCTTTCCAAAGTGATGGCTGTGCTCCCACTGGACTCCAGCTCGCCACTTGTAGAGAAAGGTCACAGAAGTGGTGGCATACTGTGTGGGCAATTCAGACACAGCCACCAAATAACAAGCTGTTGGCTCCAAATCCAGTGACTCTAATCCCACAGAACAGACTCAAACCTAGAGACACTTTGTGCTCAATTCAATGAGCATAATGCCTACTCTTGAAAATAAACCACAGAGCTACCAACTTGCTTCAGCACAAATATGCAAAAATTTCAGTTTCTGCATCTGCATTTATCCACTTGTGCTTCCAGTGATGATTGGGAGACTGACTATGAATTAAGAAAATAAAAATCTTTCAACTGATTGCATGTTTGCCCATCATAACCTTGCTGCCACCTTCCACAATAGCCCCAGCAACCTCTGATAAATTGGAGGATGCTGTGCCATGTGTTGGGGTGTTAATTCTTACCTGGGGGCCCTCTTACTGACTTCCTGTCTAACCCTGTTACCTCACCTTGACTCTTGAAACCCAGCTACAAAACTGAGCTAACAAGACTGATCTCTCCCACCGGGGTGTGCAGTTGTGTGTGTGAACACAAGGCTAAGGGCTGCAAATGAGATGCTGAGCAGCAACACTGGAGTTGTCTTCTGTACTAATTGAGGAAATTTTTTATAAATATCCAGTGGATAGAGTCTAACTGAGTGTACAGCCCAGCATGACCTGGGTTTTGAAAAATCAGTTTAGATTGCTTGACCTTTAGACTCGCATCTTGACTTTTGGTTTGAACCACCCTTGCCTCCACCGAGCACAAGCAGGGCTTAATCATTCGAAAGAAGAGGGAGACAGCACTCAGAATATCTCTAACAGTGACAGAGTAAGGATAAAAGCCAAACAAGCTCTGCAGGGGAGAGCTACTTACTGTCTATATTTCCTTTTGAATTATGCTTCTACTTTCCAAGCCACTTCTGTGTCATTTATCAAGCCTCTTCTGAGTTCAAAATTAATGTACAGAACAGGGAGTGAACTTACTGGAACCAGCATCTCCATACTGCAGGTTAAATGCTCTGTTGTTTTCATTCCACTTGGTCAGTAGTATCTCCCTCACTTTGATGTTGTGCTGTGCAAGAGAACTTGTAGATTGGTAGGCAGGGTTTCAGCTGCTAACTCTGAACTAGGTAAAGCTGATGTATGCCTTTCATAGTACCTCACATCAGCTTGGGTTGTCAAGTTCGTAGGCTAAAAGCTGTCATTTGTTCTCCAATCAAGACACCCATTTCATCCACCTGATACAGCTTTCTTGTGGCTTTTGTGGAGGATCAACAGAAAAGCCTCCTTCCTGTGTCCTGACTCACTGATCTACCGGACCTATGCTGATTGCCCTTAGCCTGTCTGTTGTGGATCTCCTCAAGACTTTAGTAGAAGAAAGCATGGGACTGACTCTGTCCTGACACAAATGTTAATGCTTTGTAATTCCAAGGACTGCACAGAATTGCATGGATGACAGCCAGGTCCTGGTATGAATGAGTCTCCAGCTTCCAGGCCAGAGGCTACTTACTGAAAGTGATGGTCACAAACAAGCAGGTGTCCTAGTAGCATTAACTCCTTCTTTTCTCTTTAAGTTTATAATGTCTGTCCTCATCTCACTGCCAGTGAGATGCTTTCATTTTCAGCAGAGAAAAATACACTGGATTGAGGCAAGGGGTCACCAATCTGCCATCCTTCTCTTTTCAACCTTTCTTCCAACTTCCCTAAAGAAGTTCTTGTAGCAAACACAACTATTCTGGGTGGTTTACAATACATCCCACCGTCCCATCAAAAAGACTCTTAGAAATCAGCTCTTTACAAAAAGAAGCAGCTCTCAAATATCACTCTTACCTCTGAGCTACAACAGCAGACCTCACAAATGTGATTCTTCCCTCCATTTTTTTTTTTTGGCCACCTGTCTCAAGTAGCATTTTGCTACAAGCAGATGTAAAAGGCTTTTGCACAATGCATAGCACAGTCCAACAATCCACATGGATTTACCTGCACTCCATGCAGGAGGCTGGGGAGCATTCTGGTTTAAGGGAAAAGGTGTTGTCTATATGAGCAAAATCAAGGGCAGAGATCAGTGAATCAGGATACCAACAGAGCCTCCATCTCCTCTTCATTTGCACTTACTGATGACTGTGTCAGTACCAGCTGGAACTTTTGGCTGAGCTATCAAGGGAAGTACTGATTCGCAGCACCTGAATAGAAGGGTTTTGTGTTCCTAGAGACAAAGCCATAGGTACAACACCTCGTGTCCAGACTGAGTATGCAGTCTAACGCTAAGAGGCTTTGGAATGTGGACTGTTCAGGTCAAACCTTTATGTTCAGATGCATGATGTTCATGCATCTACACACTGGTAAATAACCAGCATTAGCTCTCACATAAAACACTGAACTGAAGAAGCACCCTTTCATTATGCATAGGCTCAGAATGTTAAGAATTCCCCAAAAGACTTAATTGTGACTAACCTACTGTCTTCTATGCTTCTGTAAGTTGTGGATGTTCCATGCTTGGAATCTCACTTGCTAGGAGCCCTGACCAAAAAAACACCTAACAGCACTGCATGTATTTTAACAGAAGGTAAACTGTTCAAGCTCTTGAGTTACCCTCTCTCTCTTTCGTGCCCCAGGAAAAAGTGCTGGTTTATATCTAATTTTCTCCAGTCAAAGAGCATGTTCTGCAAACTAGCCTCCAAGCACTTCTGTTTTAACCACTGCTGACCTCCAAACCCCAGAGTATTCCCTTAATGGATATTTGAAATGCTTAAGTGAACTGTACCTCAGAGGAATGAAGGTATGGGAACCTTATTCCAGGCTACAGAATATTAACTGGTTTTACCCAGCTGACACAGGCAATTTGGTTTTCATCACTCAACATCTTTGCCTCAGAAGAACAAATGCACAAATTGAATTTTGGCATTGTGCACCAGAGCTCCATTCCAGAAGACATTTATTAGCTATCTTACCAGAGAAGGAGCAGAAAGAGTCTTTTCAGAGAGGTTGCATCCAGGCCTCTTGAGCAATCCTTGAATCATTATCTCAGGATCTTGCATTGCAAATACTGTACTAAATAGAACCATTCATTAGGAAGCTGGCAGTCCACTGTCACCTTCTGTTATCTCTAACAGGATTCTCAGAGTGGGCAGGTTTAGTGAGTCTCTCATTTGGATGGGGGAACCTTTTTCTACAGCTGTAACAGACTCATTGTGACACTGAAGAGCTGTCTGGACTGGCAGTATTTTCCTGCAGATAGAGGCTCAATATACCCTTACAGTATTGAACAATTCCCTGTTAGAGATTTGGAAAGTTTTTTCTCACTAACATCCTGTAGGTTGGACTCCCACAATCCACCTTTACTTTGGATGGCCTTAGCACAGTCTGGTGCAGTGCCACCAGGCATGGATGAAAGCTCATCTTGTCCCAGTGCTAGCAAACTATTTGTTCTGGAGAAACCTGGGGAGGAAGGAGGGGCTTGCAGTGCCCCAAACCTACTGCTCTTGTCAGAGAGATGTTCTTGTGAACCTAAAGCCTGAGAGGGACATCTGGGTCTGCCAATCTGCAATGACTACTGATGTTCTGAGCTGCAGAGTTAGCTCTCATTTGTCTATGTAGCAACAAAAGCTACTAGGAAAATCTGGCCACTCACCACAGCACCTCATGGGCTTTAAGAACTGACATGCCACATGCATTAAACAGCTTTGTCACTCCACTGCCCTCAGCTAGGCAGATGTCAGATTGGTTTTGATGTGAAAATTTTTCTCTTTTATTTCTCCTTATCACCCTCATCCAAGCCTGTGGTCACCCCATGTCTTTTGCCATCAGCTTTGGGAGGAAACTTGGCAAGGTAAGGATAATCAGCAGGAGATGACATCCCGACTCCTGGATTACCTGGAGTATGCAGTGTGACGCAGGGAAGGATTTTGTGTCTTCCTTCTAACTAGGCAAAACTCCTACCTTTTCTGAGAGGTGGGTTATGGGATCACCCCAGTGAGGCCAGAATTTTACCCTTCTGCTTCTGGAAGCACACTGTAGAAGTAGCTGCAAGCTGAGACGTGCTCAGGTGACAGGCAAAGCTACTCTACTTCTGCTCCTGTGCCAGGGCACA
This sequence comes from Ceryle rudis, assembly GCA_033439905.1. NCBI lineage: Eukaryota > Metazoa > Chordata > Aves > Coraciiformes > Cerylidae > Ceryle > Ceryle rudis. Next base: position 61,195 of record JAAGNO010002841.1, on the reverse strand, counting down.
GGGGAGAGCAAGGGAAGCTGCCAGCACACTGCATTGTTTTCAGCTGAGGAGGTCTCTTCTTCAGGTGCCTCACAGTGAGCTCTTTGTTTCCAGAGCAGGTGCAGAAATCATCATATTTTCTTAGCACCGATTTTCATAAGGAAAGGACTTTATGGAAACCACATGCAGTTGACTTACAGACTGATGCTACCAACACCTGCCATTCCTATTTATGTCTCTTTTTAATATCTCTTCACACAATGCTTATACAGCACAATCTCTTTTCTCTAATATCCTTCCTAAAAGCTGAACTTTGCCAAGAAATTTCACACAACCACATGTAGAAATAGCTAGATAATTCTCCAGTAGAAATGGATGAAGCCTTCCGTATACTTTTTGGTGGCTTGCAAGGTTCTTGCTGGCCTTAATGGGCAAAGGACCTTATGAAAACAGAAGAGGGCTCACAACATGTTGGCTGCTCATAGAAACACTCCAATGCACAGAGCATGCACAAGCCTTTGACTACTGCAGCTCCTTGCAGCAAGCAACAGCTTTAACTACTTGGGAATGGGCTGAATTTCTCTGAATTGAATTTCTCTCAATTATATCTCACTTGCTGTGAATGACCAACCTCTTGAGCCATTAGGTGCAGGACTGCACTGTTTTCCTGCAAGGCCAACACTATTTCCTAACCCAAATTCCAAATCTTGAATCCTAGCCTACATTAAGTTATAGTAACCTACACAGCAAGACTCCCAACACTGTTCCTTTCAATTTAAAAATTTGAATGTACGTGAAATAACCTATACTTGAGCTACAGTGATACTACCCGCTTATTAATGCTATGTGAATGAAATCCATGCAATGCATGCAAGTAATCTGCCACCTTGTTCCTAAGAAAGCAGATTTAATATGTTCTTCTGTTAGGTATTTGTTGAAGATGAGACAAAAAAACCCCAACTCTGAGCTATTTGGACCATATGCCTCAGTACATCTGTGTTATGTGATTCCCCTTTCTTTCTCCTGACAACAGAATATCTTGTGCTTGTTACCCTCACTTTGTTGCTGCAGATAATTCTATGTAGTTTTTGGATATCAATGATGGAAACCATGCCAGCTTCTCCAAAGTAGTTTTTGTTGGTAGTTTGTCACAATTCAGCAGTGACATGAAACTCAGTTTCATTCCTGCATTTTGGAGCAAGTCAAAACACTATTTGATATTTAAGGGGCCTTTGTTCTTTAACACATAGCTGTTTGACATTGTACTTTGATAGCTTCTTTGGACACCAACACAAAAGCGTTGTTTCTGTGGCAGGCCTGATGTTCTGAATTCCTGCTGCTTGTTTCTGCTGTGCTGTGGCAGAAGGTGCTGTTGGGCCTTACCATGCCAGGGTGAATCCAACACTTGCTAGGAGCTCTGGCTTTCCAGCTTCTGCAAGCACCCATGCACTTCTTTCCGAAGTCCTTTCTGTTCCTTCCCTCCCTGTGCTTCTGGCCCATATTCAGACTCCCTCATAAGCTGCCTATGTCAAAGAGCACTTTTTAAGCAGCATACAGGTGACCCAGACCCCCAGCTGACTTTAAGGTCTGTAGAGAGTCTGCTGTGACAGTCCTTTACCTCTTGTTTTGTTTGTTTCTCTATTCCACCTTCAAAATCCAAGCAATCCTGCTCATGTCTCTTTTTTTCTGGTGGTCACCTATATGCACCTCAGACACCTTGTGCTGCTTCCATGCTGCTCCCTAGCTCATGGATTCAGAAAGGACTGGTAGCAGAAGTGCATTGCAGGGTGTGCTCCCCAGCACAAAAGAGAGCTGATCCCCCAGGGCATCCCTTCCACCAAGTGGATCAGATGACAAGAAATAAAAAAATAATTCCCTCTAAGACCTGTACCCTGCAGAGACAGAACCACTGACTGCCCAGGTGACCCACCCTGTGATTCCTGCAGGCATGGAGACACACTGCCACATAGAGAAGTGGGAGATAGAGGCTGATCTATCAGTAGGAGAATCAAAGCCCTCTCCTCTTGCTCAGGAAATAAATTCTGTGTATCCCAGAAGCCATCAAGTATGTGCCTTTCAAAGGCAGACAATGCTAATGCATTCATGCCTCAATTAGGCCCCATTACCATACACCAGATATTTCTGGGTATTAATATATTCTACCAGCTCCTGTTTCATTAGGGCTCACTGAGGTCTCAGATGCTGGCAAATTGGTTTTTAGTACTCAGTGCCATTGCTGCTTAGCGTGGTGGGAGAGATGAGAGGCTGCTCTACCCAGATCCCACCTCACTTGCATTTCCATGGATTTATCAGGAAAATTACAAGCAAATCAAAACACATTTCAGCACAAATTCCTTTTGTTAACAGGCAGCTGTAGTCTTGTAATGCCTGAGCAAGAGACCATCACTGCCACAACCACTTGGGTGTTGCCTCTGGAATTTGGAAGGATGAAATCATCACACGTCCCACCACACTGCTCACTTTGAGGCATTTCTGACTAGGCTCATATGATGTGGCTGGCTCCAATTAGAAGGGACTGGGATCAATGATTCAGGAGGTCACTTCCAGTCCTGCAGCCCTAAAATAGTATGGAAAGAGTTAGTCTGAGGTTGCCAGTAGAAGGCAACGATAATTGTTAAAAATGGTTCAGGGCCTGGTAGTGTGCGACTAGGACAGGAAAGGGGCGATTCTGGTCCCAGCTGTTGCTTAACTCCATTCACGAGTTTTCATGAGTTTTGCCAAATCTTTAATCCCACTGTCCTTGATATTCTGAGTAAGTTTGTCCCATGGGAGCAATGGCTCTTCCCAGCGTCTTTAAGGCCCTGTGATCTATGTGCATCATTGACTCATGCTGGCTACTGTCATTCAGTCTGGGTCAGCGGCACTATACCGACTGACAGAATGATTCAGTGTTATTAGAAGTGGACAGTATATAGTGTTGTACTGTATACAGTTTTGTATCAGTTGCACCTAGATCGAGAGGAATGTACTCATCATGTATATAACTATCCCTCTCCTGCACCCCAAGTCTCTCCTGGGAACATCTCCCTGTAGCATGCAACAGGCACCATTGCATCCTCTGGTCCCATGCTCTGCAGGGCAGTCACAGATTCAGGAGTATGCTTTTGTAATGCAGCTAATTGGTTGGGAAGCCTGCTTTAACAGCCTTTGCTCCTTTAAAAAAACAAAAGTCAAGAAGTCTGACTACCACAAAATAAAGCCTTTCCTTTCTTTTCCATATGTGTGTCCAATATTAAATAACATCCCCTTGTCCAAACTGTGACAGATCCCTGCACACCTCGGGAACATAGAGACTCGAAGGAATTTTCTTACACAGGGTATTAGACTCAAAATATTTATGCAGAAATGTGTTTATATTCACATGTAATTTTGCAGCAGTGAGGCATTTTACAGGCTTGTCCTCTCACTGTCTCCAACAAAGATAGTCTTTAATGTCTCAGTGATGTACCAATTCAATCTTTACATCCTTTTTTATTGTGAAAGTATTTGTATGATGTTTGACAGCAACATTTCCTGCCTGTTGTAAGCAGCACCAATGACTGACTTCCTTTTCCTTAAAGAAGAAATCCACACTGGTGCTCTCCAAAGGCAAAAAAATGTAGAAAAAGTGTTTCCTGAGGAGTAATTTCTGGGCATGATGTGATGCCAATCTCAAGCCACAATGCTGAGAATTGTTGTTCTGTAAATTATTACTCCTAGTTCCTCCTCTAGCCTGCAGATGAGAGTGCACGTACTAATAACTCAGCAGAATAATACATGTGGTAAGATACTCAGTAATATTCAGCTTTACCCATGCATTCTTTCTCCTCTGTTTTTGTACAGAGTTCCCCTTCTTCTTACAGTTAAGCCTGGACATATTTTTCTATTTTAAATTTTCCAATGATTTGTACAAGAGAGTATTAAATTGCTAAAGGGCATATTAAGTATTACAGCTCTGTTAAACTTGAATGAAGCAATGCAAGTCTGGAACACATTTAATAAATCTGCAGCTTGATAAGCAAACTTTCTTTGCCGAATCTGACATTCCTTTGCACTAATCACCTATGTGAAAAAGCTGCCTCTAATTTTTTATTCTTTTAACTTTCTCACTCCAGGACCAAAAACAGCTGCAGGCCTCCCCTGCTCTTGGCACCATATGATTTAAAACCCTTTATATAGCCTTCAGCGATGGTGTGCAGGAGCTGGGTGCTGCAGAGGCTGCAGAGCTGTCCACATGGCTTTGCTGGAGCACCCCTTGCTTGCAGTTTTCCAGCCTTTTGGTTTTTGAGATTTTTTTTTTTTTTTTTTTTTTGGTGTGTTTTTGGTTTCTTTTTTTAAGTTACAGAATGAGCACATAAGACACTCACCTCTGGGGAGGACTCAGTGTGTGGAACTTGTGTCAAGAAAACACCTATGTCAGTGAATGCACGGGGAAGAGATCAAACAAGGCCACCCAGAATTGCCTGGGAAAGCCTGGAGGCTTAAGTTTTGTTTTTTTTTTTTTAATGTGGGGTTTTTAGTTTGTTTGTTTGTGGTGTTTTTTGTTTGTTTGTTTCTGTTTTGTTGTTGTTGTTGTTTCTCCCCCCCCGCCCTTGAAAAGACCAGAGGTCATCTCCAGGATGATTCACCTCCTTAATTTCACTCACAGAGGCAGTGGCTGTTGGATTAAGCCCCATGATGAAAATATGAGAAATGTGAGACCATCACAGTGGCGATGTAAGGTGGCAAATCAGTTTTGATGGATGGCAACTCATCTAGAAGGCTTTGCTTTGTGTTCAGTTTCTGCTGGTGGTGCATCCCCCCCCCCCATGTCTGTCCTTCTTATGCACTGTACCTTCTCACCTCACAGAGTTGTTCTGGCCTATTTGCTGAGTGCTGTGCTTACGTTTACCATATGAAATAAGTTGGGAAGATTGTGAAACCTACTTCAACAGACATTTCACCCCTTATGAGGAGCCCGTATAAACTCTAAGACCTGTTGATAAAACAGTAGAGAAAAACTTCCAGGCCTCTATGATGAAAGCTTCTGCTTTCTCATATCATACGATAAATAGCCTTATTATAGTCAACACTTCTTGCCTGTGATAGCCTCTTGTACAGCCCTAGACTTGCTCTTGATCCTAAACTAGAGGGGAAGGCTGGCAACGGCAGAGCACATAGATACATTGCTGCCGTGCTCCTGGAGGAGCTCCTGACAAGTGCTTTATTCTTAGGGCTGCACCTGTGGCGAGTCAGTGAGCCAAACAATTCTCTGATGAGATTTAATTCCTCTATTTAACATCCCCCTTCGCAATGTAGCTTCATTTTAAGTGATGTGAAGAGTGACAATAAAACATATGAGCACTATTTTTGTGGCCCGTCAGCCAGCAGTGCTTCATGAAACAGAAGCACTTTTCTTCATTGAAGTCTGTCTGCTAGAGGATGCCCAAATGTCTGATGCTGTGGTGCTGGCAAAATCAAGGGCAGTTCCTCAAGTCCCTTGACAGCCCTCATGAGGACAATAAAAATCATGGCTGTTTCCTGGGACCCCAGGCTTTCCCTGGGGTACAGAGTGATACAGTCACAGAATCACAGAATGTCTCTGGTTGGAAGAGACCTTCAAATCATCTAGTCTAACATTCGACCCAACGCTGCAAGCTCACCACTAAACCATGTCCCTGAGCACTAGGTCCACACACCATTTAAATGCCTCTAGGGACAGCGACTCCACCACTGCCCTGAGCAGACCATTCCAATGTTTGATAACCCTTTCAGTGAAAAAATGTTTCCTAATATCCAGCCTAAACCCCCCCGGCACAGCTTGCATCCATTCCCTCTGATCCTGTCACATGTCAGCAGGGAGAAGAGGCTGTCCTCCTGCTCGCTCCAGCCTCCTTTCAGGTAGTTGTAGAGTGCAATAAGGTCTCCCCTCAGCCTCCAGACCAAGCAACCCCAGCTCCCTCAGCCGCTCCTCACAGGACTTGTGCTCTAGGCCCTTCATGAGCCTTGTTGCCCTGTTCCGGGCATGCTCCAGCACTTCTATGTCCTTCTCATAGCGAGGGGCCCAGAACTGAACGCAATATTCAAGGTGTGGCCTCACCAGTGCCGAGTACAGGGGGACGATCACCTCCCTATTCCTGCTGGCCACAGTGTTTCTAATACAAGCCAGGATGCCATTGGCCTTCTTGGCCACCTGCACGCACTGCTGACTTGTATTTAGTCGCCTATCGATCAATACCCCCAGGTCCTTTCCAGCTTGCAGCTTTCCAAACACACATCCCCAAGTCTGTAGCTTGCTGTGGGGTTGTTATGACCCAGGTGCAGGACGTGGCACTTGGCCTTGTTGAACCCCATGCAATTAACCTTGCTCCACTGATCCAACCTGTCCAGGTCCTGCTGTAAATCTTCACTACCCTCTAGCAGATTGACACACCCACCTAGCTTGGTGCCATCTGCAAACTTATTGAGGGTACACTCAAGCCCCTCATCCACATCATTAATAAAGATATTGAGAACAGACCAGATGCCAGCCCGATTTAGCTCTGTTCACTACCACTCTTTTGGCCTGGGCATCCATCCAGTTTTTTATCCAGTGCAGACTGCATTTATCCAAGCCTTGCACCATAAGCTTCTGAAGGAGAATGCTGTGGGAGAGAGTGTCAAAGGCCTTACTGAAGACCAGGCAGACAACATCCACAGCTCTTCCCTCATCCACTAGGCAGGTCTCCTTCTTGTAGGAGGTTAGTCAGGCAGTACCTGCCTTTCATAAACCCACGCTGACTGGGCCTGATCACCTGGTTGTCTTGTATGTGCCATGTGATGGCACTCAAGATGACCTGCTCCATAACCTTCCCTGGCACTGAGATCAGGCTGATAGGTCTATAGTTTCCAGGATCATCCTTTCAGCCCTTCTTGTAAGGTGTCCCCTTTGCTAGCTTCCAGTCCACTGGGACCTCCCAGGTTAGCCAGGACTGTTGCTAAATAATGGAGAGTGGCTCGGTGAGCACTTCCGCCAGCTCTTTTAGCACCCTTGGGTGGATCTCATCTGGTCTCATAGACTTGTGCACATCTATGTAGTGAATGGACCTCTAAGCTACAAATTCAGCATCTACCCCATTTTCCCCCTTCCACCATGTATTGCACAGGCGTTCACTTGGCTCATTTCAAGTCAAAGGGGCTGGCTGAGCTGTAGAACTAAACTACTGCTTTTAAAATGAGGTTTACTTTAGAAGTTCTCAAAATATATGTTTGCAGCCTAAGTGGCCCTTTACTGGACTGCTTTCAAGAACTGAAGCTCACCTGCTTTCCCTTCTTACTCAGGTGAGAGGCTGAATATTTTGGCTTGCTTGCAGTGAATTGATTTATGAGAAGAAATCTCCTCCTGTGACACAGCCAACAGCTGTACACTCAGCCTGAAGTAGGAAAATAAGCATTAAGAGAACCCACTTCTTCAAAATACTGCATCTTTTTCCTAACCCTGGCACTCATGGCTGTCCTTTTGAAAGGAAAGAGATACATTTGTTTCCATTTTGGAGGGAGGTCTTTAAAAGCACACGCTTGTATACTCACCTAAACAACTTCCCTTCCTTTCTGGGTTCATCATGCCCCATCCACCCAGGGGTCTGGGAGGTCTCAGCACTGTCTGCATTTCAGTGTCTTGCTGGAGTGTCTCATCACCAGCACTGCTGAAAGTCCCTTTTCAGTGTGCCCAGCTGTCACTCATGACAGTGGTGTATTTTATTACATAAACAGGATGTTCGTGATAATGGCACTTAAGATAACTGTGTACTTGGGATGCATTTGCCTTCTACTCAAACTGCAGCTTTTCATTATCATTTGTCCCCCCCCTTCTGCCTCACAGCATGTGAAGACACACAGAAGCAGGAATTCCACAGCCAATTTCATACAGCTAAAGCAAGTCTAGCTCTATCTGATTCATGAAAAAGCACAAAGTTCACCTGTAAGCAGAACTACAGCTGGCTGCTCTGAGCTGAGCTAGCAGAAGTGTTTCCAAAATAAGAGGAGATGGACAGATAGATGTTTTAGTTACAATGACCACTGTTGAGCAAAATCTAAAATGATGACCTAAATGGTCACTGTAGAACCATTCTCAGGGAACTGCTTCTACGTTCCACTTGTCAAGCAATGCAAAAAGGGAATTAAGACTTTATAGATGTGACTCTGCATCACTGCTGGCTGCACAGAATTAGTTTACACTGGTTGGAACTATTTTAATATTCCTTAACAAAGCAGTGCTCATCCTTCCTCTTGCTTGTTCATCCCATTTTCTAGTTCTCAGTGTTCCTTACTCAGCTAGTTTGTTGTTTGGTGGGTTTTTTTGTGTGTAATAGCTATTTTTCAAGAGTAAACTCTTTGATGCAAGAGTTCTAGTACTAAATTTAAGTAATTTTAAGATCTTGGAAGACCAAAGCAGATCCCATCCATCAGTATCTTTTGCATTTGAGAAAAATGGGTAACTTTTGAGCTAGTTCAAAGGGAGCTATACAGAATTTGCATTTTAAAAAAAGATTTATTTAGACATCTGTTGCTCTTAAATTACAAAAGTTAAAAAGAGCACGCAGTGCGCTGACACACTACTTATTACTTCTAAAGCTGTTTTAAGACGTCAGGTGGCTTCTTCGAGATCGGACAACTCAGCATGATCCAAATTCAACTATCCATTTCTCGTATTTCTCAATGTCCGCAGCAGATACAGATTTAGAAACTTTTTTCAAAGCTATTTCAAAGTCTTCCATAGTTGTTGGCATGTGCATTTCATCTCGGGAAAGATTTCTTATTTCTTCTGGTGTCAAGCCTTCAATACGCCTTCTCATGGCCATCAATGATGCATCTCTATTAAAGATAAAGAAAAAATAAAGTTCCTCAGTACAGGACAGCGAGTTCAGCTGTTTGACAGGCTCGACACAGCACTCCAGTTAAGCAGCTGCATTCAAAAAGATGCATTAAAGAATTTTAAGTGTTTACGGGAAGATCTCCAAGTGCTTGTACAACCTGGGATACCATGCTATCCAGATTTTTCAAACATGTACTTGTCCTCACTGGATCTTCGAATGGCTACTATTCACAGGCTGAGCAAAAAAGGTGAAGATGAACTCATTTATCTGTTGCCACTGCATGCCTGAGATGTAGCTGCTGCTTATAGTATTTTTAAATAGGAACAATGCAAAATAATACACACCTCCGATGTATAGAAGTGGATAGAATGTTTTGAATGTTTCCTGGTCCAAATAGGAATCCCACTTCAAAGTCACAGGGGTCAACAGTATCTACCTCCAACCTATATATTCGCAGCTAAATGTTAAACTACAATATCCGTTCATCCCGTAGCTCCTCAAACTTCTGGCCACAATAAGCATAAAGTGTCTTCACAAGTGCGCCATTTTCTTGCTGCACTTGAATCTCCATCAGTAATATCAGGAGCAGTGGGTGATGAACTGGTCAGGTGACAAATGGGTAAGACTGAAAGACTTCCTGCTAATTCATTATTATATAGCTTACAAGAAGAAGAAAATGCTACTTATTTTGTTTAGCACTAGAAAAGATAGAAGGATAATCCTTGTGATATGACAACAGTGTATCATGTCATATTAGCAGGTGAGAAGCCAAAAGAAAGAAAAACTTACACCCTATCTTCTAGGAAAATTCTGAAAGATGGTTTCAGTATGTTCTGTTTCAGTTCCACCCCCTCCCCCTAAAGGGAACCAGAACTGACAGACTTCACGAATTTACTAAATAATTGTTAGTATGCATAATACCACAACTAGAATTCCAGAACAACCCAAACAAGCTGCCTTGTTGAACTCCATCTTGGTCAGTATCACCATGCTTAGCTGGCAAATCATCAGTTGTGAACTAAGAGCCAGTGTTACACAGTGGGCTGGGGGAGGATCCCACGCATCTCATTTCCCTCCAGACAGTAGTTTACAAAAAACCCCAAAACAACAAAACCAAGCCAAACAAACGAACCCGCCCCCACCAACACAACCCAGCACACCCACAAAATTCAAGTGCCGCTGCTGCCACCTTTGGCTGTAAAGGCATTTTACTGACAGTCATTCCAACATCAACTCTCAGGGCTTTCTCAGACACTCTCAGTGCCTGGAGAAGCACCAAAGCTGTATTCAAAAAATAAGAAACCACTCATTGGAACACACAGCAGGGGTCAGTTCTTTCCCAAAGGCCTTTCAACCTTCACAGTCCGCTCAAAATAACAATTCAAATCACTTCATGCTCCCATCTAATATGCAATTTAGATGCATTTTATATTTCCTGAATGTCTTTTTAAAATAAAGTTTCACCTTCATTTTCCATGGCTATATGCTGACTGTTAGGAACTGTACTGTTGTCTCTGACTGGTTCTCACTCGGGCTCAGCAAACTTTGGATTTCACCTCAAATTCTTTAAGGTAGGAGAATAATTTGAGCAAACTGAGTTCATGGTTCACTTTTTCTTAAGTTTTGCTTGTGTCACTAGTGAGGACTGTTACAGTCTACAACTTTACTATGCTTATATACTGTAAGTCTGAACCATACAAAAGCACTTTTAAATGAGCCATATGTTTTTTGTCTCGATATAAACTAAACAATCGTGTCTAAGATCTGCTTTTCCTGACACCATTAACAAAGGGATAGCTTAGCACAGGCTAATGCGAGTACATTTTTACTGATTTCATATCATGCACATCCAAACCTCAGTTTGTCTGGATTTCTGGTTACTGCCACAAATGAAAGACTCATGTGTGTCTTTGTGGGTTTTGTTTGTTTACTTGCTTGATTTTGTTCTGATTTTTTATGAATAATATTTGTATAAATGGATTTTGATCAAAAAATATCCAACAACACACAGTGTATGTGTGTGTATGTATATATGAAAGTCACTGGAAAGACATTGCAAGTGTTCTGACTTTTAAACAAGTGTAATGGTATCCAGTATAAAATTAATTACAAATAACAAACACTGAACAGACTGGAGACAAACTGCAGCTAAAATGCACAAAGCAGCTGGCCAAATAAAATCCCTTTCATACAACATGAACTTATCAGCACAAACTGCCGTCAAAGCACAACCAACACCAAGACTGAGCAAAAGAACATCACAAATTCACCTCACAATCCTACAAATGAAACAAATCTGCACAACACTGATTTGGAGCAACTAACATACCATTCTTTTCCCAGACACTGCGTAAGGTTTGCTCAGGAAATAGTACTGAGGCTCCAAACTCTTAGTTCAGCCTGAGGTGACCCTGCTGATACACTCTTTGGTGGCAGTTTTGCGTACAGGCTATTCGTGTTCACCCCTGCAGCACAGTGCACTGTCCTCTCCGCTGTGCTGCCAAGCTTTTGCAGAGCTGTATTAGGAATCAAGGCAAGAAATGGATCTGTGTTTGAGGAAAGTAATGAGGAGGTGTTTTTATTCCAGAACAGTTCTCTTATCCTGCTCAAAGCACAGCCCCACAACAGTTGCGTCAGCACTACTAGGAGCTCAAGTGTCGTACTGCCATGCTTCGGTGCTACCTCCAAAGCCTGAGAGCATAGTTACACTTCTTAGTGTAACCAGGTGCTTATCAGATGACAGCAGCATCTTGAGAAGTTTTGGTTCTCTGTCCCTTACTGCTGATTCTGTAATTTGCCACCACTACAACTGTTGCAGTGCAAATCTTTGGATGTAAACCAGATGACTGGTACTAGTCTCTTAAAGAATCAGTCATTTTCTTCCCCTATTTTTGAAAGAAAAGACTGAGGGAAGGGATAGAAGGTGTTTTTAGTTATTATTTCATGACTCTGGGTTATAGAATAGGCCTACAAATGACTGTATGCAAACTGTATCATGGGAAAGGGGAGATGGAGGAGGTAGAAGAAAACTTCAGTCAGCCTCATCCCTAAAGCCAATGTGCCAAGTAAGCCGAGTACACAGCTCTTGCACTGTCACACAGTCCGGTATTACCTTTTCTGTGTCACAAAGGAAGAATACTCCACATTTATACTGTAGTTATTCTGGCCTCTGCCACCATCTCATCTTACTCATGGATGTTCTGCTGAAGTAGTATAACCTCAGCGAAATGGCCAAAACTCTGTAAGTTTTGGGGCCAGTCTCTTTTTAGTGGTGCCCAGTGATAGGACAACGGGCAATGGACACAAACTGGAACACAGGAAGTTCCATCTAAACATCAGGAAAAGCTTTACTGTGAGAGTGACACAGCACTGGATCAGGCTGCCCAGAGAGACTGTGGAGTCTCCTCTAGAGACTCTGAAAACCCAGCTGGAGGTGTTCCTGTGTGGCATGCCCTAGATGATCCTGCTTTGTCAGGGGAGTTGCACTAGAGGATTTCCAGAGGTCCCTTCCAACTCCTACCACTCTGTGATTTTTGTCTACCATCCCAAGGATACTCTTCATGCAAGGAATTTGGTGTACACAAAAGAACACAGGATTTTATCTAAATCATACCTTGTTTAGTTTACTATTTGGCAACTTCTCTTCATCATTAGTATATGAAAATATCAAATGGAAATCTAGGTAAAACTTAATGCATTATTTCACCTTTTAGCAGTACATAAGACAAGTTAGCCTGGCTTTATCCAACAACTTTAATCATGTAAAATACTTTACAAATAGTTTTCTCGAGAGTTTGTAGTGGTATTAACACAAATGATGCAATGTTAACATACCTGCATACGTTGGTAATGTCTGCACCTGAATATCCCTCCATTTTCTCAGCTATATTTGCAAGGTCAACATCATCAGCCAGTTCCAGCTCTCGTAGATTTATTCTTAGGAGTTCCTCTCTGCCTTTTGCTAATCAAAGAACAGAAAATTGAGTTTATACAATTTGCTTTCTGAAGATAAATAATGAATTGAAGAAGGAAAAGAAGGAAGAATGAGAAAAAGGACTCTGTACTTGCTACAAAGATAAATGTTCAGTGTTTAGATATAACCTCATCCTGGATTCACAAATGAATTTGCATACATGATCAGAACTAAAGGAATATTGATAAAGTTTAGATTTTAGTCTTTTCAATCACTCCTCTCTTCCAGTATTCATACCTGATGGTAAAGGAATGTAAATTCTCTTTTCTAGTCTCCGTCTTAGGGCTTCATCAATATCCCAAGGAAAATTAGTAGCAGCAAGTACCATGACCATCTTGGAAGGATCATCATTTTCAGTAGCCCCTCCAACACCTGCATTAGAGAAAAGTAAAACGTACATGTTTTGGAAATTCCATGTATACAAAGAACAATATTGGCTATTGTATAATATTAAAGCAACTACTCTGTTGCACTTTAGTGAGCCCAAGAACAATAAAGGTCAGTTTTGCATCTATATGACAGTCTGCAAGCAATGGAGACTCGGCTCAATTAGGAGCAGAGGCATAGGCCACTGCTCAGATCAGGAAGTTCCTCCTTATTACGACTGGAATGGTTTTACAATAGTTGTTTGTATTTCTGCTGTTACGGTGTTTGAATTTCCACATCAGTGTCCTCTAACAGCATGTGAGGAAAAAAAACAACCACCCCCCTGATGTAAATGCAAACCCATCATCACCACACTAAAAACCAGACACTTCCCCCCTTCTCAACAATATTCACTAACAGCCACACAAAAGCAGCATTACTCCCCTACAAAGATTCTCCACTTCTGAATTCAGGCCAAATGTTTCACTTGCACAGGTGGATTCTTACAAGCTGCTGAAGTGACTGTTTGAATCTGGTGGACTGAATCACAACTTCTCAGAGACAGAAAGAACATCTCAGTCTCTAAAGTACTGTGAAACTGCTGCTGTATGAAGTTCATTTCATTAAACTTGCTACTCTGCATTTACTGGTTTTCCTTATAATCACAGGATTGGGCTGTGGAATAGCCATTGTACCTAGTCTGCTTCAACATTCGCATATGAAACACCATTTATGAACACTCAAGTGAAAGGACTTCACATAGCCGTTACTAATAAAATTAGCTTAGATGCATACTTGAGTTATGAGAACAGTATTACAGCTCTGCTGCTATTTAAAGTCAAACAGAAAAGGGTATCAACATCAGAGAACCTGAAATAAATATACAAGTCTTCTGACTCAGGGAATGCTATCACAGATTATTTCATAGAGTAGCATTTTTCAGTTGTTCCTTTACTTCTCCCTGCTCACCAGAGTATAAAAAGGATGCCTCTATAGCACCTTTGCACAGTTATATACTTTTATACTTCCTCGATTTGTGAAATATCAGCCAAATAGCTGCAATGAACTCAGTGTCTTCAATGGAGAAACTTATCCAACCACTTCTATAAAGGACTGCCTTCATTTTTTATTTATATCTTTAGAAGAAAAAAACAGATCCCAAAGTTAAGAGTAGTCATTGTCCCTTTGAAGTTTAAACCGGAACAGCTGACAGTCCTTTTGAACCACTTTTCACTTGGTTTTAGAGGAGTGAATGATATGCTAGGTAAAGACCGAGAGAAGCAATTAATACTTTTTTTAATTTTGCAGTTATGAAACCTTGTATTTTCTACTGAATCTTCATTATTCTGGGTCAGTAATATAAGGTCATTGCTCAAATGCTAAACTATTATTAAATAATTGGTAGATTTTTTCCTTCTGTACTGAGAGTTGGAATATTGCACTCATTTTATTTTTAAAATTGCACACCAATTTTCTGTGAGGCTTGCAAACTGTTTCTGAAGAAGAAAATTTTGATTTTCCTTTTTCCCTCCCTCAAGTTTCCTCCACCCCAGCACTTCACAGTGATCAGGTTATTTACCATCCATTTGAACTAGCAGTTCTGCCTTCACACGTCGGCTAGCTTCGTGCTCTTCTGAAGTTCCCCTGCGACTACAGATTGAGTCTATCTCATCAATAAATATAGTTGTTGGGGCATAAAATCGAGCCTAAAGAAAGAAAAAAAAATAAAGCAGAAACTGAAATGGCAGTCTACTTGCATTAAAAAAAATAGCATCATATTCAGAGCCAAGCAATGATGCATTTAACCCAGTGAATCAGCTCAAACACCACCTGACCTTTCCTCTCTTTGACCATTGCGTACAACTACAGAGCAGCTGGGCATTCATTAGTAACATTTCAGCAGAAGTTTTTGCCCTATAATTGTTACATCTATAAACAAACATTTCATAAACTAAAGGCAGTTTTTACATATCAGGAATAACATAACTGTGCAAGTCATCACAGAGTACTTCAGTAAGAACTCAGTTAAAACTAGAATGAACATTAAGCTAGGGCACCATGACATGGAACCTGTCCAAGAGACAGATCAACTGCAAAATAACTCTAAACCTTTCTGAAAACAAGAGAGGTCAATGACAAGGATCTGCAAAAATAAAAACTATTGTCCTACAGCAGCTGAGATGCTGTCCACTGTGTTTATGCATTTTTGATTGATAGGCATGATATCAACTCAGCTATTATGATCAAACTATATGGTAAAAGATCTTTTATTTTCTGACTACTGTAACTGCAACGCTGCTGCCCCCTTCAGTACTGGGCACCCCAGGAAACAATGCATGCAAACCTGGTAACACATGAAAAAAGACTATATTCTGAGCCAAATTCAAGTATTATGTGTTCTGATGCCAACTAGTTTGGAAGTCCACGTATTTTAACCACAAACTAAAAAACCCCACCCACAACAACTGAACACAGTAGGGTCCTCACCCAGAAAGCAATTCCCTCTCCAGTTTTACATTCAAATATGTTCTACAGCACTTATCAGCTTATGGTGAGCTACCTTTAATGTAACAAGCTAACCCAGAAAATAAAGATGACTTCATATTTCAGTATTTATAAAGCTATTTAGGAATAGCTGTATCTTGAATGTACATGGCCAAATCAGAAGGTCTGAAAGCGTTTTGAAGTTTGGAGAGAAGTTTATGTATGCTATGAGTTCTAAACCCTGGCAAGGCTTCACTATTCCCAAAGTAGTTCTACTTCATTATCTTACTATTTATGTTCAGAAACCTCAATCACCATTTCAAACAGTAGACGAACAAGTTTCTCAGATTCTCCTCTGTATTTTGAGGTAAGCGTGGAAGAAGAAACATTGAAAAAAGTAGTCTTGCATTCAGTGGCTACAGCTTTTGCCAAGAGGGTCTTTCCAGTACCAGGAGGGCCAACCATCAGCACACCCTAATAAAATGAAAAAGAACCAAGAATCAAACCACAGACGATTTCACAGTTTTCTTAATAGCAAAATATTAAAATACCAGATGTAAAGTTCCCTTGAGAAGTTATTCAAATGTAAGTAATTAATTACTATTTCTTACTTGAAATAGTGTTAGTACTATTTAAACATAAATTTTGTTACTAAAAAGTGGAAAGAATATATATATAAAAGCTGTAAGACACCCAATTTCTTGTTCTACCAAGATCTGATCTCAGAATCCTACTTATGATCACAGGATTAGATTTTTTTCATACCTTCCATGGTCTTCTAATTCCCTTAAAAAACTCCGGCATCCACATGGGTAAAACTACAGCTTCCTTAAGCAGCTTTTTGGCTTCTACTAAGTCAGCAATGTCATCCCTGGCAAGAAAGAGAAAGTTGTTTGACAGATTTGAGACAGGCTGCAAAAGAATCAGTCCACAGCTCAAAACAATAAGCAATTTAACTTATTGTTATGTAACAGTGCTTCCATAACTCAACAAAACAGGTTGGATTTATTTACATTGTAGTGGCAAAAGTCTGCAACAACTGCAGCTGACATACAGCTAGTAGATTCCAGCTGGATGCAAAACCAATGAGAGACACATTAACTATTTCACTAGAGCATTGTTACTCTTATTCACAGAAAGAATAAGCAGAATAAGGCAAGTTGGTTAACTTATCCTAGTTACAGATGACACTTTCTTCTTTTGCGAGAGGTTGGCTGTCCCTTGAATACAACCTTTCATTGTTATGAGAACAATTTACTGAAGACTAGTAAATGGAGCTGAATGAAAAAGAATTTTTAGAATTCTTTTTCAGAGTTACAAACATATTAGTTCTTAGATAACTTATGGGCTGGTCTTATTTTCTTGAGGGTAACTCAGGAATGTGCCCAGTTTCCTGTACGTGCCCAAGAAATATCTTGGTTTCAAAACACATCTATATGAAGAATTAGTTTTAAATCTGAAGGTGTAATTTAAGATTAAATACAAAAACTGAAACATATATTTACATATGAAACTGAAATACGTGATGGTTTCACGCATACAAAGTTGTTTGTGAGACTGTTCAGGTTTTTTTTTTAAAGCCCACTTGATTTGCCAGATTTTTGCTCATTTAATCCTCACAAAACCACCTAAGCTTGGAAACATTTGTAACACAAAACAACCTTTGTAAGGTTTAATATTTAACACATTTATGAAAGGTACTGGCAGTCACATCATGTCCAGCAAGATTTCAAAGGGTTCCTATATTGACATAACTTCTTCGTTAATTGGTTTTCTATCTTGGTATGGCCCTAGGTAATAAATCAGGTTTTTAAATGCAGAGACACTAGCAGACATTAGAATCTTATACATTGTAAAAGACTATGTCAAAAATTGATTTCAGGACTCTTAGAAAAGTTTGGGAAGCTCTGTACAGTCAGGTTGGACAGGGCTTTGAGCAACCTGATCTAGGGAAAGATGTCCCAGCCCAAGGCAGGGGGTTGGACTAGACGACCTTTAAAGGCCACTTCCAACCCAAACTATGCTATGGGTGGAAAAAAAGTTCTAAAAACATTCAACCGCACAAGAAGTTTAGTTGCCTATTTAATGAGTAAAGAAAACCTGTAGGTACTTTTTATATGCAAGCATATCCTGAAATACTCAATTCTTGTCATATTGTATGAGGAAAAAAGAAACAACAACTCAGAAAGACTGACAGCAGTATTCAAACTTACCATCGAATGTTGGGATTCTGAGAAATTATATCTCTTTCCAAAGCTTCTACTAAATCCTTATCGTATCCGGTACTATCAAATTTCTTTGGTTCAGATTCTGAAAACTCAGATGTGGATTTGTTCTACGTGTAAAGGATATACCAATGTAAATACATAACAAGGGTTATGCTACTAATGGATTTTTTATAACAAGTCCACAACAGCATCATCTTTCTAGAAGGCAGAAACATAAACCACCATGAAAATTATGAAGAAACCACATTACTGCTTCCCTGCAGGATCTGTGTGGTTCACCCAAACATCTGTACTTCCCTGGTCCCACTTTCTTCTCCCCAAAGCCAGTATATTTACTGATGTAGTTTCTTTGCTTTAGCAGGTAATCAAAACTGCATACACCTATCCAGTGGGACAGTGTTCGCCTCTTCTCCCAGAGAAATCAAAAACTATCTGAGACAGTACATGGGTAGTGGGAATTATGTGTGAGACTGGATCAGAAAGTGTCACACTGATCTAGAGTGTCATAAATATGCCATATATATAAGACACACACAAAAAAATAAGCGGGACTTCCACATGTAGGATGAGCACAGGTGATCTGCAAGAAGATCTCTCAAGTAAAAAAAGCACTAATTAACTGATACAGAAGCATGGACAAGAACAGCAGAGAAGTAGCTCTGCAGTAGAGCAGGAGCAAAGAAGCTACACAGTTGAAAGGGCTCAAATAGCAGAGACCATGCAACTGAAAGGAAATAAAATGCACTAGACATACCCTGGGGTTTTTATACACTTAACAGCAAGCACTGGTGATGACAGAACAACTGTAAAAAAGAAAACAGACCTATCCTGTCTCTCTGTGTGTATATCTTTTGTGAGAGAGGATTATAAATCAAAGACAATGTAATTTAGCTCCTAATAAAAGTAACAGCTTGCACAGGTAAACAATTCCACCCTTGTAGTTTATACTATACCACAGGCCATGACACCTTGCCACAACATAAGGTTGCTGAAGCTAACAAACAATCACATGGATATTTGATTTATTCAGATGCTGGAAAAAATATTAAATTAGTGTCTTCACTATTATCTCTTATTATGGTCACCAGCTATATTTATGGAGACCAGAGCACAAGTAAAAATTAAAGCACACTAACTGATAAGAATAGATCATAGATCATTCTCTCTCATTAAATGTGATAGGTTTTTATTTGTTTTAAACTGAAAAGAGTCTGGAACTAATGTAACAGATATCCACAAAAAAACCCAAGTAAAGGTCTCCTTTTAAGATTAGATAAATCTTGAAATGCTTTGGAACAGGCAAGTCAATCTCACTCTAAAATATAGAAAAGTGATTAAAGAACCCACACGGACATCCCATTTGAATGAGCTCTATCAGGCTCAGTTTCAGTAATTCAGTGGTATAATTTTAAACAGCTTTCTCCAAGTTGCAGTAAACAAGCCTGCATTTACCAGATCACTTCCTCCAGATGAGGGTTTGGTTTTGTGGTTTTTCGTTTTTGTGTGGGTTTTTTTTTTAATTAATGTGTAACCAAGATTGTCCATAAAACCTTGTGTAAATAGCTTACAAGGTGAGATTCAAATCAGCACACCGACTTGAACAGAAGAAACAATTTACAGACATCTAATTTTATAATCCACTCAATATTAAGAAAGTAAGACCAACTTTCTCAACTTCGTGAAGTCATTTGCAAGCTTACCTTTTCCTCTTTTCCTTTATTTTGCTGATCCTTTTTTTCCCGGCTGCGGACTGCCTTCCCTTTATCATTGGGATTTCGAGAGGATGGACGGTGAGAGCCTCTGACAGCTGCACTTATACGATTATTGTGACCTCTACAATCACTGCACTGAGCAGACTGACGTTTTCTGGGTCCTGGCGAAGGTCTAATTAGTTGTAACATATGCAAAAAGCCTCAGTGTAAATTCACTGGTGAGCACTACATAACCAAATCAAGTGGTTACAAACTGAAAAGCCATTTTGCTCAAGATAAAAATCTGTATGTCAGAAACAAGACAGACATTTTTAGATAGTCACTAAAAATCCATTCTCCCTTTGCCCCAAGATGAGGGCTTATTTGCTTAAAACAAGCTCCTTGATTTGTATATTTTATAAATAAAGTTAATCCTAGTATTATGGAGCTTAAAGAAAAAGAAACAAAAAACCCCATCCTAATATATTTTTCTCCTTATCACAGTGATCCTCACTCTTGTACCCACAGAAACATAAAAGGTTTCTTGGGGAAGACAGTTTTAATTTCACTTCCTTTTATTTTCCCTTCTTGGGAAAAAAATGTGTGACACCTTCACTTGTCTGAAACTAGACTACTTTTAGAAGCACATATGAATAAACCAGTATCATGATTTGTATTATGGATGTCTTTTTAAAATTCAGGTTCTTGCCCATACAAATTCACTACTCTCACAGGTACATTTTTCCTACAGGCCTTCCTAAAATTCCACCATTAATAATCTTCAGTCAAGTTTAAGTTCATGGATATTTCTAAAGAACAGAAAATGGAAGACTGAGTTGGAGAGAATTTACTTGAATTAGAAGATGCGTTTGGACATATCATTCAAGGTATGACAGGATTCAGTACCTTCATAGAAGTTGTCAAGTATGACAAACAGCAAGTTTGTCAGAACTGTACATATCTCTTCAGGGTGAAATGCATATTAGGCAACATGAATATGCTAATGGTGAGATTGTAAGTGTTAAAAGTCTTTTGACTCTCCACCAAATGGACTATCTACCAACCTTTACTTTTATTTATGAACACGTAATCACCTCTGTATTCCACCCCAAAGGTCAAAATAAAGGAATAGTGTGATTACTTATCTCATTTCCAAATAATTTGTGACTTCTGCTATCTCAGTATAGGAATTCACTGTGGTTATTCCAACACAACTTGGGTTATTCCTGTGGCTTTTTCATATTACCACAAATCAATACTTCACCAGCTGACAAGATAAATGGAATAGAAATGGTTCTCTCAAGTCTTTCTCTTGAAACATGAGTCTGTGTATCTCTTCTCTAGAAAGCTTCGAAACATTAGGAAAATTCTGCTTTCCAGACTCTATTCTTACAGAAAGTTTGAATAAAATTGGCTAGCAGAGTTCCAAAATTATTGAGATAAACAGATCCAACACATTTTGTGTGATCACACAAAACCCACTTCTTTCAGAAGGAAGGCTTAAAATAAATCAAGTATTAATAAGAGCAAAAAATGCACCCATAAAGACCAAGTTACTGCAAGAAACAGCTTATAAGTTCAAAGGCTCAAATAATGGCCCGACAGTACAGCTAAGCTGATCTAATAGTCAAAATACACAATCCTATGTCTGCTTTGCATGTGCTCCTGTTCCCTCCTTCATTCTACCACTGTCATGTGTTAGAATCTCCAATTAACCAGTTCAGATAGTTAATCTCATGGAGGGGAAAAAAAATCCAAACAAACTAGCAGATAAACAAAAAAACCCGAGCCCCACAAAACAACGTCTTTTCTGACAGTTTAGCATCCTGACCCAGCTAAGCAAGACAAAAGTGAAAAAAGCTGAGGCAACTGTGGAGGGTAGGATTATCCTTTCAGCAGCACCCACATTGTCAAACCACACTACAAAGCCTTGGTTTCACAGGCACTATCCTGGCATAATTCAAAACTACTTCTGAAATAAGCAGGCTTGCCTGCAGAGGCTTGTTCTTGCCCCTCCCATGGAGCTTATGTTAGCCTAACTGACCGGTTCATGAAGGAGATCAGGGAACCTTGCTACAGAAAAGGAACTGAGCTTGAATACTTCTAGATTTTACTATTACTCTGATAATACACCTTCATCATTATCATATCAGCCACATGCAGAATCATTTCAAGGTTGATGAGATCATCAATTCAGGAATATCAGCTTCCATGGAAGCAGAAGTTTATCTTAAGCCAGGAGAAGGGGGGGGGGGGAAGGCAAAAAAAAAAAAAAGCTTGACATTAGTCAAACCTATACAAGATAGAAGCCCTAGAACATTCTGAAGTACATGTTTCAAAATGGCATCTCCTCTACCACAAAAGGTGGCAAGATGCTGGTGTGTTACACGTCTAAGTTCCAGACCAAAATTTACACAGGAATAGGCTGAAGTCAAAGTACGCTTTTCCCTGATAAATGTTAATTTAAGTCTTCAGGGCTCCTCTTACCTCCGTTCAGCAGGTACTGGCAAAGACCAGACTTCTGCATCATGAGCTGGTAATTCTTGTTGTGAAGCCTTCAATGGAGTACTGTCTAATTTAAAACTCTCTAGTGTTTTCATTATATCTTTCACATGTTTAGCTTCCACACTTATCTCCTGCCAAACCTGATTAAAAAAAAAAAAAGAGTAGGTTAAGCACACAGCAAATAAGTTTATAACAGTCCTCTGTTCAAGCCCATGTAATGTCTGGATGGATTCCACAAGGTTTCACAAGCTAACTCATTCTGTTTAAATAGACAAGAATAACACACATCAGATATTAAGGTTTTTCTACCCTCCTCAGCATATTTAAAAAATAAATAAATAGATTTTGGATTTAACAATAAATATTTTGTAAAATAAATAAAATAATACTTTGGAAATAGGACTATTCAAAATTATATGAGTCTAAACAGCTTCAGTATAGTAGGGGCACTCACAAGCAAGAAGCTGACAAGTCACACGGTAGTACACTGGCTTCCCAAGGCTGTGTTCTATTGCCTGTTTTGTCATTGTCAGAGCAAGAAGTTATAAAGAAGACTTAAATAAGTCTATATAGTAACAAAAAGCCTATATATAACAGCACTACAGTTCATCAGAGAATAAGAGAATATAATTTTTATACTTCTGTTTACCATAAGATAGGCAGTTTTGCTACTGTAACGCTTTTCCCTCAAAATGTCCCAGAAAGTATTATTTACCTGTTGCCATTTCTGTTGCAGATACGTATCTCTGACAGAGTAGAGGTACTTATTCATTTGGTCAAGAACTCCCTGGTAGTAGACCATTGCAGAGTCATAATTTCCCAGTAAGGCATATTCACGGGCCAGCTTTACATTCTCACTGATCATAACAAGGCTCATGTTCAACATGAAGCTGAAAAAAAAAATAGGAAATACTAAGGAAAAGAAGAATAATGCCAGGACCAGAACAAAATGTTTGCAATCATTTTCATATGCTCGTTACCTTATATGGCATATCAAAATTTAGAAGCTGGAAATATACTAGTTAGAAAAAGGTCCTAGAAAAATCTCATCCTTATAAAAAGATAAATTGTTTCTCGGTAGAAATGAAACACTTCACACAGTTCTTTCATGCAGCAAAGATTCTGTTGAAAAGCATGTACAAGGTTGGCAGACTTAAATGCACCGTTGCAAGTGACAACAGCATACTCTCCTTCCGTCTTTATTCTATTGTAAGATAAATCGGTATTTCACTGTTTAGCACTAAGACGTTGTCCATAATATAATGGCCTGGGGTTTAAAAACCCACTGAACGTACAATAAATCAAAGCCCTTCTTTCAGATGCATTATTTTGTTAATTTTTTTTTGCCTTAATATTCCACGAATACAAGCGTAACAGTCTGACTTTGCTTTGTGGAGAACTCTGTTCTTCCATTTGTTGATTTTACAATTCCTTAGTTTTATTTAATGTTTCTTTGAAACAAATATCCACCTTCCATGCCCAGCTTGCACCTTCCTATCGCCATTTTTACACTTAAAAAGAAACTCTTGAAAACTGTTGAGGCTGCTAAGTTATCGCTGAGAGGTAAGGAAAGGCCGCAATTAAACACTAAGTGTGCAGCTACCCACTTTAGCATATTGTTCAAACCATACTACTTTTCCTGGGTTTGGTGTTTGGTTTTTTTTGAGCAAACATCACGGACTGTGACTACTTCCACTCTGTAGCATTAGCCGACCCCACAATTTTAGATTAGTCTAGAACAGAATTAATATTTATACAACTACAGTAAAAAGCAGAAGCAGTAGGCTTATTCTTTACAGTCGCCACTGTCTATGGAGTGGTTGTGCTATGTTCCTACCCGTTACTTACTCATCTCATCCCATTCTTCTCTAAGATACCTGCACTGTGTCCACTTTTCCCGTCTCTTGCACACCAAGAATTTCCCCACTCTCCTAATTTCCTAGAACCAAGCACAGAAAACATTAAAATAAGCAAATAAACACACCTGCAAGAGAGTCGTCTTGCTTTCATTTTGGTACCTGTACTGAGCACCAGTAAGAAGCAACTGCAGACAAGCAATTACAGCTAAGCCCTGGGATGAAGCATACTTGATACAGATGAACTATTTAAAGAATGTAAGAAGTACTAAACTCACACGCGCAATAAACAGACTTAAGACTGAACACATTTCAAGACCAGGTCAGGGTCAAATTCAGATGCATTGTCAGAGGTTTCAGAAGCCACACTTTGCGAAACAATCTACTGCTAAAACATGAGTTCCCCATTATAAAGAGGGGCTGCTAATACAAATTAAACATTTTAAGACTTCCACTCCTTTTTCTGTCCCCTTCCCAAGTAGCTTTATACATGAACACATAGGTGATCCATTCCTGAGCCAACATCCTCTTCTTTTTGCTTCCTTCCCCTTCTTTATTTCCCTCAAAGCAGATAGCTGCTGTGAAAAGTTTCAGCCGAAACAGCAAAATTCTGTCAGCAGCAGAGCTGAACACAGCTCTCTGACAGCCCACACCCATCCATGCAGAAGGGGCCCATGGGGTTGAGTCTGGAAACCTGCTATCGTAAGAGCCTGCACTATGTAATCTCACTCTGGCCAGAGACTTGCTGAGCTGGCCATGCTGCTTACCAACCGATAGAGTTAATGTGACCAGCAACTACAAACAATATCATATCCCATGCTAATTAGGCTTTGGAGACAGAGTTTGACTTGGGAGTTTTGTTGGTTTTTACCTTGGGATAAAGAGCCTGAAGATGTTTGTCAACTGCTGTATGGATCATCACGCAGATATTACTGAAGTTTTCCCTGCTATATTTAGGAGCAAGCTTTTCCACTCCTGCTCATCCTACCAGATACACCTGTTTGCCTGTCCTGAGAATTCAAACTGATGACTAACACCACTGAAATCACAAGTTGAGCAAGATGCTCATATACATTTTAAAAATCAAGTAATAGCAAGTTACTAAAGCCAAACTAGACTTTCAGAGAGAAGTCATAGATTTTTTTTTTTTTTAACACTGAATGCTGTAAAGCAATCCAAGCAGAACAGCAATTCTGTTTAAATATCAAGGAAAAGAAAAAGCTTGTAAGAGCGCCTTTTATCTAGAAATGTGATAATAGCAAGAATAATTAAAAAAACCCTGACCTAACAACTAAAAAGGCTACATCAGAAAGATATGAAAGTTTTAGAACAAAATTACAGTATTGCACATAATAAAGGAGTAAATGTGATTTTCAGGTGAGAGAAGATAGAGAAAGGAAGGACAGAAAGGAGAAGACGACACATAAGAAAAATGAGCTAACATCTCATGAGGAAAAAAAAAAAAAAGGAAAAAAAAGAAGGTGATCTCTTAAGTTTATAATGCCTCCAACATAAGCAAAAGTAGTGATTCAAATGAAAGCTCAGGTATCCATCCATTTCATGAGTGGTATGAAAATGCAAGAGAATTTACTTTAAACTAGAAAGCCAATTTAATTTGTTACTTCATGTTGAGTCATAAGAGCGGAAGAGCTTGAAGCAGCTTCAAAATACAAGGCTCTTGTGTACGAGTGGGTCAGAAAAAGCTGCTGGCTCTGCTTACGTCTGGACATGCCACTGCTGCTGCCATTTCAGTGTTAGCAGATATAAGAGCTTATACACTAATGCATGTCTATAGGCTTACTGCACCTGTAACTGAAGTGCTGAAGCAGTTCTAAGGTGGGGGGAAAAAAAGAAAAAGAAAAGGGCATTGAGAGCATTAAGAGTATTACTCTGAAACCAGATTAAAGTTTGCAGCAGAAAGTCATAGTAGACAGTGGCAGCTCAGGGTAGGGTGCAAAACATAGGTGGGAGAGGCCCGAGTACGCGCAAATCCAGAGTTAAACCAGATCTGAAGGAATTAAAACCCACAAAACTAATACCACACCACTTAGTTTTAAAAGTATTTACAAACACCTAGTACTATCACGTAACAGGATGTCAAAGCAGCAAGGCTGCACTTATCAGCAATAACCTTTCCATGAATCATGCCCAGTGAAGTTATCTGTGTTCCAACAGTAACTGAAATAGTAACGAGCTCATAAAGTTTACAGCGAGGAGGACAGAAGGAAAAGAATCTAAGCACTTTGTCTTGCAAGTTTAATTCTGTAGTGTGTACAAATGCACTTCACAGTAAGAATACTCACTCTCTACACTAGCTGCGAGTATATATGGGTCCCTAGAATTAACACAACAGAAACCTATCAAATTAACCCATCTCTAATAAGAAAATACATTTTATCACTTGCTCCAAGCACCTAAAATACTTCTAGAATGGCCCAGAGCAGCTGGGGTTGAAACCTAACAAAGGTTCAAGATACCTAGAACTTTTGAGAATGAGGCTTTTTAACTTATTTTTCTACTTTATATTAAAGACAACAGCCTGACCATCATCAAGAAAACACTGGTGATACATCACGTTTTCCACAATGGCTTTAAGGAATTATCATAAGGAACCTTTCTAAGTAACTTCTACTCACATTCACACATTAGAATAGGGGGAGCTGTAACTGAACACAGTATCAAACTAGTTTCACAAAGAAATCCCCTGCAACTTTAAAAAATAAAAGATGAGTTTAATGCGCAGATGTTAAGAAGGAAGATGTTTGGTTATATTAGCTACTACAGGGGACCCATCAGGTACTCTGCTGACTGAGAGAACAGCACAAGCCATACAAGGAAAATACTTCCAAAGAGTCCAACCTTAATGTTTGGACTAAGCCAAAGTCTGAATTTTGGCAGAGTGTACGTGTTTCCATTATTTCAGCATGCTCTACAGGCTCCGACAGCAAAGTAACATTTGGCAAGTTCTCTTTGCAAGCTAGAAGAGAAAAAAACCTCTAAAGTAACAGCTTTCAGGAATCAATTTTTACTGATGATATAGTAGCCTGCATCACCTCTGAACTCCCTTCCAGCTTTAATACTTTTCTTCATAACATCCACTCCCAACAACATTTGGTATCAACAACTCGGGAAATAGAAGAATTGCCAGACTTACTCGATAGTGAACAAACTGGTTCTCAACCACTTATACTATTAGCAGTAACGGTAGTGAAAGAAAACCACCAGCAAATGTGAACATAAGCGTACCTAGCTGTTTATGTAAAAAAAAAGAGAGATGCACTGATGGCAGACAATTTTATGTTTTCAAAGAACTTTGAAAAAAATAAATGTATTACTTACTCCCCATTTCCTGGGGATTGACATTCTTTTAGATGGTCAAAGTTAAATTAGCGAATTTCTCAGAAAATTGAGAAGAGTCTGCAGCAGACCAGGTATCTAGAATCGATGCCTGCTGCTTCTCTCCGTCTGGAGAAAAAACCACCATAATTGCAAAAAGCTTACTTCAAAAATAAACAAAACAAAACAAGGTGGAGGGAGAAGGGGGAAGTTCAAAACAAAGTTCATTGTTTGAATTCGTGCCGGTGGCGCCACAGCGCAGGGGCCGGGTGCTGAGCAGCCCTACACCTGCAGGCGGTCGCCGTTCGATGACTTTGGGGACGCCACGATGATGCCCTGTGAGGCTCCCAGCACGTGCAAACCCCAGCAGTGACACAAGACCGACAAGCACGGCCTTCACAGTCACGCGTTTCACGACAACAACGACCGCGGCGAGTCGCTCTACAAAGCAGGGTCCCTGGGCCCCGGGAAGAAGAAGCGAGAGCGGAGCGGTGCTCGGCCCCCCTCAGGGCGGCCCACGCCAGGCGAGACGCGGGCGTCGCCCCCTCGGCTCAGGCCAAACAGGGACAGCGCGCGTCCGCCGCGAGGCGGATGGGGCTCCTCGCAACGGTCACATCGCGGGCGGCACGGACGGACAGACATACCCCGGGTCTCCTTCACTCACTCACTCCTCTCCTGAGCTCGGCCCCACCGCAGCAACACCAGCTCCCAGCAGCCGCGACCCCTCTGCTGCTGCTGCTGGGGCCCCTCCTGCTCACCTTGCACATCCCCGTGCTGCGAGGCGGCGGCGAGCCCCACGCCGCCACGGGCGCCGGCAACCACAGCCAGCGGCAGGTGAGTGCCGCCCCCACCTTACTCCCTTACTCCCCCTCCTCCGCGGCCGAGCGCGAGTGAGCGGCCGTTAGTCGCGCGCGGCCAACGGTCGCCACCTGCATTCCCCTGAGGGCTGTGGCGCGGCGGGGCCGCCCGGACGGGACGGGTTGGTCTGCGCTAACGGGAGCCGCCGCACCTGCCTCGGCCGCGACCTCCGTCCCCGAGCCCGCGGCACCGGCAGGCGCTGCCGCCAGGTAGTCACCCGCTCGAGAACTTCCCTTGCGTGGCTGGTGCTCGGCCGTGTTTTTTTCCTCGGGCCCCCCCCGTCCCCCGTTCCCCCGTCCCTGGTTTTACACTCCTTCAGGGGACAGAGGTGGGAAGAGGCAGAGCCGTGCCCGGCACCACGGTTTGACACCCTGCACGGGTGGCTCCCGTGCACGTTACCTGTGCGTCGCGGGTGGGTCGCAGCGGACGACGGCCATCTCACCTGGAGAGCACGCATGGGGGCAGGGAAGGGATGGAGCCAAGCCCGACATTGTGTTCCAACCAGGGCCTCCCTTGCGAGGAGTTCCCCAAGGTGAGGGGAGACCAAACAGGTATATGGTGTTGGGAGATACAGGAATAAAATGCACAGTTTTCCTTGGAAAGTGTAAAGAGACAGGTAGATGCTCAATCCTAAAATAGCGAAGAAATTTAGGATGATAGGTGCTTGTGACCATGAAAGGCAGGTCTCGTGACCCAGCCAGTCTGCTGCAGTTTTCTGATCCCATGAAAATAATGATGAATTATGTCCAGCAGAGGTAAAGGGCTTTTTTGTTCTGTTGCCTTACTTTTTGCAGGTGGCTCTTTCTTATTCAGTATCACCTGTTGCTATTCATTTAAAATGGTTGGACACAGTGATAAAAGCTGCAGGATTATCAAAATCCCCAGGCAAAATTTGTCAATCTCTGGTCAGTTGCATGTGCCTTGACCAACATATTTCCTCTGTATCCAAGTGTTAAAGAAAAATCAAGTACTAAATCATGCAAAGAACTGACAGAAAATGTATCATTATTACCATAAATTTACGTAAACCCCTTTATCATGTCAGAAAGAATCATAATACCAGCAGAGCACATTTCTATAAAGGTGAGGAAAAATACGGAGAGTGCAGGCCGTAAAGATCATTCTGTTTGCACAGGATTGCCGGCTGGTGGTCCACAAAGTGAAACCACTAGCTATGGGAGGGAACCTAGACCTACAGACTCAATATCCCAGTCACAAATTGGAATAAGGTCCTCTTAACTCAGACAACCTCCTGTTGAACTTGGTGGGAGTCCTGCTTGGGAGTACTTGGCCACATGCTTTGGGTGAGGCTCCATGATGCTTTCTCTTTGAGCTGCAGTTTTATCACTGGCTTGACATTCCAGGATGTTTTGTTTTAATATCTTCAAGATTTCTGGTAATAATGTTTTATAAATTATGCTTTCTTTCCTCATGGGCATTTGAAATGTCTTTTAAAATGATGTTCCTTGGAAAAGTAAATTTGGAGCGGTTTTTTATGAGGTGTTTGCTATCATTAGAATAACCCTGAATTTGCCTTTTCTTGACAGGCTTATAACATAATGAGGGAAACATCTGGGCAAGTGGGAACTCTGGGTGATGCCATTTCTCCGAGGAGCTCTTTTGAGAGCACTTTTGTAAGGTTAGGGTGAAGCAAGAGGAAAATCATCTTCAAATAATTATCCTAGAGTATTATCATTGTAGTTGGCTGTTTTGTGAAAATCTGTTGATTGTTGTCGTCAAGAATTTTTTCTATCTAGTGAATTTTTTCCAGATAAGTTTATAAAACTCTGTGCCTTTAAGCATCATGATAGCTTTAGCAGTTCATATTTTCATCGTGTTTTGCCACTGTAGAATTGAAATCTTTATATACTTCCCAGCTGATTTGATTCTGCAGTTATGTATTTGAGAGAGCATGTCTGTACAAGACATTATGGGAGGAAAGTATATCGATCAGAACAATCAGTTAAACAGATGGGAGTCTATCATTTTTTTCATTTTATAACTTCCATGGGTTCTATTGCTAGCTGGAAAGTACTGTAACCTGCTTTAGAAAATTGTACCCTGACAGTCAGACACTTCTATTCAGAGTATCACAACACAGCTCTCAATGGCAAGTTTGCTCTGGGATTTTCAAATTTTGACATTTCTTGGGCTATTATCATGGCACATACTGAAATGAAATGCAAAATCCCAGTGCCTTGTGTTCCCAGGTACAGCGAAACAGCACGAACTGGGATTTGTTGGTATGAGCAAGCAGAGATCTCTCAGGTTGCTATTGCTTACCCTGAAAAAAATCCCTATTGTGTCTTCTTGTCTTGGTAGGTCTATGGAGGGAAAAGATTGTGAGAAGTGATTAGGTCAGTGTTTCATTTGATGAGATTTCATTTGACTAAGTCTGTTGTGTGCAGTGTGGCAAATCCAGGAAAGACTAATGTTTGCAGCAACTGTTTATAGATGGATTTTGACAAGGCAAATTTGTATAAAACCCAAACTGGCTATTATCAAATGCAGGGGGTGGTATTTTAGGACTTAGGCCATCTGTTTGATCAAATAAAGTGGTCAGAATTTGGTCCTGTGTGCGTCTGAAAGAAAATCTGCAATGTCAGTCTTAACACACACACACACACCAAAATTAAAAAAAAAAGGCATCCCAAAACTTAGCACATCCTTGAGCCTTTTTACATAAAATGGTTTCAGGAGGAACCCTCAGTAACCCTAAAATACTGCCGGAGATGTAAGTAGTCTAGGATAGAGACTTGAGTGCATTTGAAGTCTGATTCATTAAGGGAGGAAGAGCTTCTCTTTCTCCTACTTTCTCAAATGAAGGATTTTGGGGGATAGGTTTTGATTTTGTTTGGTCTTTCAGTTGTGTTAATGCATACAATTAGACTTACAGAGGAAAGAAATCTGTAAAAAAACTTCAGTCCTAACAGTAAGTAAATTATTTCTCCCTCCCTCTTATTTTGACTTTTAGTATCCTTCCCCACACTGTGCATGCCCCTAGTTCCCAGATGTCTGGGGCTGTGTTGTGCCGCTGAGACTGGCTGTAGCGGAGCAGCAGTGAGGAGAAAATCCTGACATACTAGGCCGGTCCTCTTAGGCATGAGTGAAATAGAGGCACAGGCTTCCTCGGTTCACTGCTGCAAGAGTAGGCACTGTACCTCTGCATTGCTGCAGTTTCATGCTGCCGTTAGAATTGGTTTGTGGTAGTGTGAACAAATGCAAAATGGGAAATTCAGATTGGAGTTGTAAAAGGCCTCACAGTTTTGAGTTACGAGAGGAAATCAGTCTGTTGTTTCTCAGTCAGATTTTATTCTCTCCTTCCATCTCTTATCAAAAAAAAGGAAAACTGGGGAGAGGGGACATTTTGAGTTTTTTTCTGGTGACAACTCTATCAGATATAATTTAATTATCATCCAGAAACTATTGTGGACTATTTTTGTGAAATAAGTACAAACTTTTGCCTCTGAATAAGAGCAAGTGAAGCTATATTAAGAGATGGAAAAATGTTGCTTGAGTATGTTTTTATTGTTCTACATAGTTCTAAAATGAAGTCTTGAACATAAATTTTGAAAGGTGTTTGTAATACTTCATGATGCTCTAAAATCTGTGCTTTCATTCTGAGAGAAAATATTTCTTCGAGAAGTTTATTCCCATCACTTCTAATTTTTCCATAGCAGGCCTTGCACACCAAGAAAAACAGTGTTCCCACACCAAGAAAAATGACCTTGCAAAATGTAGTAACAGAGCCACCAACAATATATGCCACAGCACATGAAGTCAGACTCTCCACTGTGGTACTTGCAGCAGTATTACGTTAGCGTGAAACTCGGTACTTCTGCATAAAGCTGGAGACATATAAGAGAACGTAATTTGAAAAGAAGCACAATGCTGTAAACAGCTTTTTACTTTTAATCTCCTTGCTCCTGTCCTTGCCTCCCTCAGTAAGCATGCAAGCAATTACAGCGTCTCAGAATGTTCTCTGTGCCCTACCAGAAGAAACGCATTCTGCTGCTTATAAATGGTTGCACAAGAATTGCTCTCCAAGCTGTGGGAGGAGAACTCAGTCCTTTACAGGTCTGAGGGGTTTTTTACAGGTCTTAATTTTCTCCTAAGATCCACAGCTTGACAGGATGAGAAGCTTGGAAATGGTGTGCTGCCTGTTACCTTTGCTGGGCTGCAGTTCAGCCTTTTTAAGTTTTGTGCCTTCCTGCTGCCCCTTGTACTGGATTCAGGCAAATTGCAGAATGATTTCCAGTCAGATATAGTGGCATATTTTCAGCTTTCTGGCTTTCTCAGTTTAAGTAGGACTCAAGCTGTTTACTTTGGGAGAGTTTTAGACTGAGTTTTTTAAAGCTTATTTGAGCTCTGGAGCTTTCTTTACATTTGGTTAGTTTTAATAGGAACTGATAGTCTAAATGATCTTTGAAAAACTGTCAATTCAATGTTTTCCATTCCTGTTTTCCAGACTGTCCTTAGCCTATATAAGATGCCAATAAGTGGATGTATGTCATATATTTAATACAAACACTAAAAGCTTCTCTGCGTTAAGAGGAGTTTATACATTACAGAAATAACTTTCAGAGCAGGTGGCTTGTTAATGAAGCAGGCTGGTTCCCTGAAACCCAGAATCTTCTCTGCTGAAGCTGTTGCTCATCAGAGGATGCTGTTTCTTGATAGTAAAACCTGCATGTTCTCAGCAGGCTTTGTGGTATCAGTTCTTAGCTAAAGCTCACCCTTTACCATGAGCATATGTTCTGCCAGTTATGCACTAAGCTTTACGAATGACTTATACCATGTGCAGTTCATTCTCTCATCTCCCAAGGGAGAGAATTATGTGTGCTCTTTAGTGGTTTTGCTAGTGGGCTGTGGCTTGTTCCAGGATCTAGGGGGAAGGAAGGGTGATTAGCTTTCTGTGTCCCGCTGCTTCATGCATGGAAGCAAAGGATAAAATGGGAAGCAAGGGTGAAGGAATGAGACTGATGCTCTGAGCAGAGGAGCATTTGCTGTTGTCCATTGCTCTCAGGAGAGATTCTTCACCTTCCAAACCTGGCTCCAGGAAAGCTCCAGAAAGTATTAATTAAGCTTCTCTTCCTACCAATCGCTTCATTTCCCATTGCCGATGGAAAAGAGCTACAACACCTCCAGCACAGGATGTGGCAAGCTTTGTAGTATTTAAGACTATTGCAATAATATAGAACAGGGATCCAGGGTTATTGTATTTTATTATGGCTGAAAGGAGCAATGTTAGGCAGGTACAAATGTCACTTTAGATTTGACCAAGATGTTTGGATGAGGCATATTTTGCTGAACTTCTCTTCAGCTCAACAGCAAACAATTACTGTACTGCTCATCTTGCATCATCATTGTTAAATACCTAGTATTAAAGCACAGGGTGCCTCTCAATTTTGTCTCTGTAACTATAGCTCAGAGCAGGTTTCCCCTAGTGCTTAGGACAGAAGAATCTGCTGCAGTTGTCTGTTTCTGTTTTGAGCAAGATTTAGGATTATTTTCCATCTCGGGGGTATTTGTATGAAAAAAACCCCATAGTATATGTAGTTCTGAATTCATTCTAGGCCATCGTGGTATCTTTATGCCTATTCACATGGGCCTGGAAACAGACACAAACTGCAGTGAGCACTACAAGGCAGAGGTCCAGAGACATTCCTGCTTTTGCTTTTTGTCCGTCCATCCTTACCTGTGCTTTGGGGCTGTGTGTCGAAGGAGAGTGGTTAAAGGAAAGCCTGCTTACATGGGGTTCTGAGCCCTAGAGTGGTTAGATGGCTGACTCATGGTAATGAAAGGACTGGTTTTGCATCTGGTTCCTGAGAAGGTCTGGAGCTGTATGATTACCCTTGGTGATAATGACAATAGAGAGACAAGGCATGGGTACACAGAGATCCCGGAAGGAGCTGGATTGGTACTGTTCATGTTTGTTCATCTGACTTGGACTTGAATCAGTACTGGTTCTGGAGCAGCTTCTATTTATCTTCATTGCTTGTGTAGAGAAGTTTGTTCTACATGGGAAGAATATGTCTGGTACATCACAGCTGTAACAGCAGTGTAACAGCCATACAACCACACTGCTGCTGACCCCTCGCTCTTACCTGGATTGGCACAGAACCTCTCCTTCACTGTTCAGCTTTGGTTCTCAGCCCCTTTGGTTCAGTCACATCTCCCTACTCTGTCCTTTCTTAGTGCCAGCTGTCCACAAAAACAGGAGGCCTAGAGCTGAAGCTCTGCTCTTGGTCTTTATGACCCCAACAATTTCTTTATCATTTTACTGTCTGGACCTGGTCACTGTGTGCTGCCTTGTGATTTTTAACATACGTGTTATATGATCTGCTAGTAGGTAACCAAGCCTGAGTACTTAAAGCTTCAGCATACTAAGCTTTTCGACACCTTGCTCTGCTGTGGAATTCTTTTGCTGGGGAGACATCTGTTTAACCAATCCAGGTGACATGAAATGTAAATTGGGAACTATGTTTTGCAATCAGTGATTTTATTTTGTTCTTTTGTCTCTACTCAAAAATACTACATCTGTATGTTAATAATCAATGCCTTACTTGTTCCAAAATGGTGGAAAATGTCTTCAAAGAAAACAAGGAACAATTAAAGAATTATTGATTAGGTGAAAACTCCGTCTGTGTTACGTTGCAGCATCTGAAAACTACAGGAAGTGAAATGCAGAAGACAGTAGCATTGGTAACAATTCAGGCTACACTGGTTTAGCCTGACAAACTAATACATGCGTATACTAGTCGTGTTTGAAAAGCTTTCTAAAATAATTTGTGACAGACGAGACTTTTGAAAACCTGGTCAAATGTGTGTATTCCAGTGGGGAGGAAAGATCTCTCTGCGAGTCACTTTGGTTTTGAAAGTGCACAGTTTTGTTGATATTCATGCTTAAGGATTTCAATTTTTATTTCCTTCACTGTGTGAAAGTGCACAGAATACAAGTAACAGTGGGAAATTATTTTGCTGTACTTTTCTTACGCTTAGATTCTTCTGAGTTTTCATTCTAAAATCTTGAAATGCACTCATGTTTCCCATATATATGCAGACAATATAGATGTTTCCTTACACAAACAGAAACAAAAAAAAATGTAGCAATGTAGTTTTTCCTTATGCTTTTATCCTGAAAGTGTAGCAATAGAGAAGATTTAGCAGCTTTGACAGGTTTAACTGTTGGAGTTGGTTGCTTTGTGCTGTTCTCTGTGTTTTGCCAGTCTTCCTTGCTAACAAATGTGGTAGTACCCAGTTGTGTCTCATTTGTTCTGTTCCGTGTTGGTTAGTGCTTGATTGGCCTTCTTGTTATGAGCCCTACCTTACTGACTGCTGTAAGACTACACTACTTGAAAGCTCTTTGAATTGACTGAATAATATTTTCCATAAAAGATGACTTTTTTTAAAGGATTATTTTTCAGTAGTAGCAAAGCTAGGTCACTGATGAATTTTACTTTTTTAATTTAATTTTAAAAATCTCAACCCAAGCTCTTTGCAGTTGAAATTCCATTGGTGCTGTGGTGTTCCTTGTGTGCAGTGTGTGGTGTAAAAGGTCTCCAGGCCTGAATGGAGGCTGGAAGCCCTGTCACAAATGAATAATGAAGTGATAACTTAGAGCAGAAAAATGAGTGCTTTAGTAAGTTGCAAAAGGAAGCATTAAATGATGCAGAGGTTACTGTTGGACTTTAATACCATTGTGCCTCAAGGATACCGAATTTACAAGTTTTCAAGGTGGAAAATGCCAGGCTAAATTCATAGTCCAGAGCATAGAGATGAATAACATTTTCAAGAAATAGAATAGTGAGCTCATTGATACCTCTGTAAGAGCAGAATGTTTCCAGTGTTGGTATTTCCATGTACTTTCGATTTGAAATACCAGAAAAAGAAAGAAAACAAAGTAAAATGTAACTTATTATTGTAATAAGTGATGGCTTGCCACAGCGGTCAGTTGTGTGGCAGTATAATAATTGGTCAGAGGAGCTGGTATTGAGCAGTACTGTTAAGTAGTTCCTTTATCCTTTTGCCCTTGTTTTTTAGTGCTTGGAGAACTCGTAGCAGTGGGTCATATGTTTTTTATTCCTCCCTTTTAGTAGTGAGCAAGATGAAAGCAGGCCTGGAGTTGTTCACCTCTAAGCTCTTGTAGAGTAACAGCTATTTGGGTGCTTTTAATGTTACCAAGGTGCTCATAAAGATGAGAGAGGAAAATCAAGAGTTGAAATACTTCTCTTACTGCTTTTGGTGGAGTCAGTCCATGTTGAAAGGCAGGAGAAGTTCAATAGTACCATGGCTTTTACGTCTCCCATGCTAGACCTACATTCTTACTGTTTTTAAATTGACCTTGCTCCACTGACTCTCACAAAGCAAGATGAGTCAATGACTTGTGTCAGCTGCAGACCCAGTTGAAGTTCCTCTTGTATTTGAATCTTTCACAGCTCGGGTTTTCTACAGAACCAATATGCACATTACACACATAATCTGAACCTCCATCCATTGAAGACAAAACTAGGCTTTGGCATGTGGCTTTCTTCAGATTTCATGAATTCATTTTCATCCATCATGTTCCATTTTTAGTTTCATACGCACTGAAAAATCCTGGACTGTTTTGTTCTCCAGCAGCTCTTCTTCCTCGGGAAGAGGAAAATTTCCTCTTCGCATGCATGGCTGTTGAGATCAGTACTTGTGACAGTGGCATTATGAGCACAGTGTAATAAGTATCTATAAAACCCACCCAAATAACATGCTCCATCTTTTTCTGCCACTGTTTACAGGACTGCTCCAAAAAAGTGGATTCTTCCCTTTCTAAGGAACAGTTACTGAGTCAGTGTTGTCTGTGGGCCAGCTTTAACTTCTGGAAACCTTCCTTAAGGTGTCTGACCTTTGCATTCCCATTGAGTTGGGCATTCACATATTGAATAGTTGAACACTGTAATTGAAACACTTTTCCTCGTGCATGCCCAGGAAGGCTGAGTAGGAAGTGAGATCCTTGCACCAGAAGAACTGTGATGTAGGCCGTGGTGGGAAGAGGAGGTGACTGATAATAGAGCATAATGTAACAGAAAGAGCATAATGTAACAGAAAGAGCAGCAAAGAGGACCAAGTGATAAGATGGCTATTTTTCTAAGCTAGTGCTTCAAAAATTAGTCACATAGCTTGGTATCTTTTTTCACCTTAGAAGTAACCCAGCAGCAGCAGATTTTGCCATGAGGAAAGCATAATTACTCATTGGAACCAGCTGCCAAAGTTTACTGCAGGTGTAACAAAACATAAATTTACTTGGGTTTATCTGCCGTGTATATGAGTACAGGACTTGATCTCAGTATAACATTAGTAATCTGATAAAACAAAAATTTCTCACAGTATTGACATAGAATTTATGTTGCTTATCCACTATTTCATTCATTTCATAGCAAGAAATTATTTAGCATCTATTTAGCAACACAACAGCAATAACACTGTCTCTGCCTTTAATGCCTACAGATACTACTCTCTTGTGAAAGTGTCTCTTGAAATTCCCTCAGTAATCAGAGAGGAGTTGTTTAAGACGCAGTGTATATATTTGCATTTTGTGCTGCTGATTTTAAGATTCTTTGGCCTGAAGAAGTCTGTAAAGGTTCACTGCACAGAGCAGGCTATAACAAAGCAGTTAATGATTCTTGTGACATGAATGCTGCCATTTCAGTTTATTTGAATGACACTGGCATTCTGTCTTAAATATATCACTTTTTATTAGTGGTTTTTTGTTGGTTTTTTTTGTTTTTTTTTTTTTTTTTTTTTGAAACCAACTAGGTGTCAGGCATGGGTATGCATCTTAGCTAAACTATAACCAAGCCATCCCATGCCTTTTGCCCTGCAGAGTGCCCGGAGTTTTTCAAAACACGTAACCACAGTGATATTTTTATAAAGGAATGTTCACCTCATGGGATTTTTTTAAGGTGTTCTATTTTTTTTTCAAGTTACAGCCTTACTTTATTGTACATGATGTCCAATAAAGAAGATATATGTCTGTGATTGGACTTTGAAAAAGGGCCACGGTGCCTATTCCATTTAAAGGGAATGAAGTCAAGCAGTAAATTTGCTGGTCGCCCTTTTCATATTGACTGTATCTCGGCCAGCAGTTGGTCTTTGATGTTGTAACAATAGAGCAAAGGCAGAGAAGGAGGAGGATTAGGACCTCCATAATATAAAAACAAGTCTGCATTCATCATGATTTTTATAGAGCACAATCCCTGTCTATTGGAGCTTTGCATTACAGACTCAATGGTCTGCAGAAGAGTGTAGCAATCGCAACATTTGCAGGTGGTTTACAATTCATCCATCATCACTACTGCCACCTCTTCTTAATTCAGAGTTTGTTTAGGCATTCAGCATTTAACTTTTTCTATCTTCTTATGTGTTCCTACAATACGAAAACAGATGTATGTCAGGATAGAGCTTCTGGAGTATCATTTTCCTTTACAGGGGTTGATTATCGTGTTATTTATGAAAGATTTGCTGCAGCTGCCCAATAGAGTATCTATTCCTCATCTTGTGCATTGGAGTCCAAGCTTTTATTAGGAAAGAATAGAGGGGTTGATATGTCTATGTCTAACATTTGTGGAAATAAATATCAAAAGGGACCTAGGGCAGCCACACTATGCCTGTGCCTTCAGGCGTACTGGAACAATAGCGCCAAAGGTTTCAAATGAACTGTTTAGCCTGATAGAGTCCTGGAGCTTTTGATATGCATGTTAATGGCAGCAGCATTAGCTCTCCATCAAAACATGCAGAAGGAAAAGGGTCATCCATTTTATTAAACTATATAAGGTACCAAGTTTCTCTAAGTGCCGGTGGGAGTAGATAGACTTTCGTTTGTGAGCAGAGCTTGGAA
The DNA here is from genome assembly GCA_033439905.1 of Ceryle rudis. Classification (NCBI taxonomy): domain Eukaryota; kingdom Metazoa; phylum Chordata; class Aves; order Coraciiformes; family Cerylidae; genus Ceryle; species Ceryle rudis. The sequence continues at coordinate 22,212 of JAAGNO010002841.1, read as the reverse complement.
GGAGCCGAGTAATTTGTAAGGCACTGTTGTAAGCATGTGTGAAATGTAGCAGATGTGGAAGACAGGATGAATGGAGCATTCCCAGGGACACGATGATGGCAGCAGCAATGAACTCGGCGCAAGTGGAGCTGTATCAGAAGCCCAAAGGCAGCTCTGAGGAAACCATCTGGGGATGCAGGTGAAATCGCTTTACTGCACCCAATTCAAGTGGATCTTGCTTAAGGCATGATCCTGAAGTGTCTTAACAAAGCTGAACACCTGGAAGCTTCTCTACCAGACTCCAAAGACACCTGCCACAAGGAAGGGAAGGGGGAGGGGGTTGGTGGGAAATGCTAATCTGTAGTGCATTTGACAGTTCAGGACTTGATTTAGGGTTGGATCCTGTGCCTTCTGGGTGTTCAGATTAGACCTGTGAGTCCAACCTCACGACAAGTCACTGCTTGCCAGCTGAGCTGCAGTAACTCCTTGGATGTCTTAGCTCACCTTCTTCCCGCAACAAAACGTGATTTTATACTTATCAGTAAGTCAGTGCTGAGCAAACAAACCCTGCCCAGGGCTCTCACCAGGGTGATTGCGTTCTGTCCGTGGACAGAGCACTCTACAGTATTGGTGGTCACCAAACGCATGGCTCTTCAGTGAGGAATGTGTTCTTTTATTTAACATTTACCATGATGGCCATTAAAATGGAAACATCTGGTGCAAAAAATGCACACATGCTATATCAGCACTCTGCTGTATGTCTCCTTCATTGGGCCCAGATACAGTGGTGTCTTAGCTGTCTCTTCTTTCCCCAGAGTGCCAGCTGATGAAAGCAAACTACGTGAGGCTTAGCTGGTATGAGGTGGGAGCTCTGGGTAGTTAGAGGCATCACCTAGTGTTTAAAAGAGTTTGCTCTTGAGGGATCAGTGGCTCTGAAAAAGCTGCTGAAATCCTTATCCTAAATTTGATTCTTGCTTTTCTTTGATCCTGCATTCATGGCTTTTTGAATAATGTAAATCAGAGCTGCCTTTCTCACCTACCCATCCCTCTTCTTTTCCTGTCTCCCTCCTAAGAGGAACATTTTTTTTCATGTTCTTAGGTATACAGCCATGACAGTCTTACCACCAAAATAAAATGAACTAATTATTTGCATAACATCAGAGTAAGGGCCAGATTCTTTGATTTTTTTTTTCCCCTCTTTATCCTCTTTAAGTCATCCCACAGTAAAATGCAAGAGGAGTTAGCAGCTGAAATCCTGCCTGCACACATACAGTCTAAGTGGGGGAAAAGAGATGTATATGCCAATTCCTTAATATGCACTGCTGCCATTGATAAAAGGAGTGATGGTTACATTGCAACCAGATTATAAGCCCCGTAATACTCCCCTAACAATTATTGCAGTTTACCTTTAAAAGCCGTATCAGGAGAAAAGATGTATGTTTAGCTCTTTAGCACAGTTACGTAGCTGGAAGTGAGTTCTGTGCCACAGCCTACCAGGAAATGCTCTTCCAACCTGCTCTGCAGTGCATCTGCTGTATATGCTTTGGAATCTCTCTCTGTACAGGAGCAGCTCTCCCTCCCTGGTGTCTGGCATACCAGCTTGAGTCCCATTGCTCTTCCTAATGGAGGAAGTTAGGATATTTTGAACTGGGCTTATCTTTCCTCTCCTACCTTGATGCTGTGTCTGGCTGCTGGGACTCATCTAAAGATGCATTTGGCCTGCTCCATACACTTTGTTGTCAGTGCGGTCTGGGTGGCTTGAGGCACATGCTAAGATTGTAACAAGTTTGAAAAATAAAACCATTTGTCCTAAAAATAGATCAGAACTAACTAGTGATCATGGAGTGGTGGGGAGGCAGAAATGAAGATATTTTCTTTTCACGTAAGTGTCAGATTCAAAAGCATCTGCCTTGTTCAGTGCATGTATGGTATTCATTTCCTGTCTGCAGTCGATTGGAATGCCCCCCGAGTCGTTTGAAATTGAAAATCAAGTCATGCTTCTTTAATCAGCTCTAGGAAATAGTCCCCTCCCTTTCTGTTCTAAGAAAATTCATATATGCATGCACAGAATTCATAATACAAAAAGCCTACAGTTCTTTCCGGGGCAAATCTTTTCTACCATCCTAAATAGAGAGGGGTCTTCCCGTTGTCTGTCACGGTGTACTGCAGATCTGCTTGCTTGATCTTCTTCCCAATAATGTCACTGGAGGGAGGCCTTTCTCTTGCGTATCAGCTTCTCTTGTTTCTTCCTCTTGTTCTGTCATTAGGGCAGTTCAGGGATATGTAGAGAGGGGGCATAATGTCCACTGCTGATGTCTTGATGCAAAAATAAGACCAGTACTGCACTGCATGTACAGATGCCATTTATACTAATGACTTCCAGTTGCTTGTGTATCAGTCTCTAAAGTTTTCTAAATGGAGAGGGTAAAACTGTACTCAGTCTTGAAAGAATACTTCTCTGCAGGAGCAGAGGTGTGTGGTGCTGAGGCAGCCGCTCAGGTTTCTGCTGCTGTTTTGCTGTAAACTCCTGGGTGTAGTAACAGCACTTCCAGAGAGTGTTTTGAGGCATACAGTTGGTGCATAGGTATTGAATGTAAACAACCACTGCCTTTCCTCTGCCTTCACCCTCTAACTTCCATCAAAAGGAAAATGAGTGTTGGTGGGGAAGGCAGCTGCAGGAGGGTCAAGTAAATTATCTTGCAGTGATTCAATGGTGTGTATGTTTTGAGCATCAAGACTCAAGTGATTTGCCTGCCTTTTTTAAGGCACAGAAGTAGTATTGCCAGGAGCACAGGAAACATCATGTTTTTGGAATATAACACTTGTCTGCTTTCTTGCTTTCCCGTTATTAGCTTTTGCTTATGTGATGAAGTCATCATGTAACTTTTAGTCCACAGGGACTAAACACTTTCTAGTCTCTAAAAACATCTGCCAGCTAACACAGCCAGAGTCATAGACACTTTTGAAAGCAGAGGGTGGATATTCAGTGGCATAGGAGAGGGAGACACAGAGGCTGGGAATAGCTGTTTCTTGGAAACTAACAGCTGAAGGCAACTTTGGAACTTGAAAAGGTTTCAAGTAAGGTTACTCTTTTGGCTGGGGAGAGACGAAAACTTTATTAAAGCTGGTTCACCTAGTGAAATCCTAGCCATAGTGATTTAGTGGAATAAACTTGCAAGAGGACCTAGTTGAAAACCCATGAAAATAATTTCAGATGTATGTTTGTTCTCTTTCATTGACACTGACTTTGTGTGTGCTGGCCTGCAAAGCCTGACCAAAAAGTTCTGTTCAGAAAGTATTCTGGATTTCCTTTGCTTTTGCGGTTTTGTTTGCAGCTTAAAGCAAATTTTCCCATTCCGTTGGAACCTGATGTGTAAGGTATGATGAAGATTTTAAATGATGGGTGGTATTAGACTCGTTCAATTAAATTTAGCCATGGTATAAATGGATTCTATTCAAAGCTTTATTATACTACTGACTTTATGCAAGTATTTAATAAAGCCTAAAAAGAATTGGAGCTTTCACAGAAATTGCATTTTGGCACCACAGGTTATTGGAGTGGAACTGTTGGACAACCCTTCAGTTGTACATTTGCCTATTCAACTGCTAAATCGATGCATTCTGTATGGAGAGCTCCAACCCAGGCAGTGATTATGGGGAACATCTTCAGAGTTGTGAAGAACTAGCTAAATGTCTACCACTGGCTTAGGCAACTGAAAATATCTGTTAGCTACAAGCAAAACCTGACACTGAACATCTGTCAAAGCCCTGCACCATTTTAATTCTGTGCACTTGGCCATCCCATGGATGGCTGAGTATCTGCTGAAGAACAAAGCACCAGTGTGTGTACTATGTTAGAAAATTTGCTAAAGAGCCTCTGTTTTTTTCCAGCAGACATTGAGCTGTAATCACCACCGAGTCCTTTTTATTATCAAAGTCTTTACACAAACTGGCAGTTCTTCACCCCCAAGCCGAACCATGCTGTTTGTATTTTCCAGCTGAAGGAAAACATGAAATACAAGCACACAACAGAGAATAAAAAATAGCTGTGTTGTGAAACGTGTGTCCACAACATGTAGCAAAAGGTTGCCAGATCTGACGATAATATGGTTGGTTTCCTCCATAAGCTCTGAGGAAAAAACACTGTCTGCTGGAGCAGTTCACATGTGGATCCACTGCTTACTAATGGTGTGGAAGAGTCAGGGAGGTTGGCGAGAGAGACTGAATGAAGGACAGACCAAAGTTTTGACAACTGTAAGTGAATAAAAAGGCTCAGGAGGGGAGTAATGGTGGTAGGGCTGCTCCAGCATTCAGGGTGTTTCGGTTCAGATGGTTCATGAAGGCAACAGCCTTTTCCTCCACTGCAGAGGGTCTTGTCATGGCGTTGGCTGCGTGTCTCAGTAAGTGGCCTGGGATGTGGACTAGGCCTTAGATGTGAAAGGCACCTCAACCCTACCACCTTAGGATCCCTACAGTCATAACTAAGTCTTGGCTATGTGTTCAGTTCTCAAGATTTTCTGTGTAGCTATGAGTGCTAGAAGTTTTTAGTGTAAAAACCTTGAAATTCAAAAGCTGTGATGCTGAGGTAAATGTGCCCAGATGCTTTAAGATTCTGCTTCTGCTGTACGCAGCTCCTGAGAGCTATTCCAGCATACATCAGAAAAGCAGCTGTGGTGAGCTGCGTGGATCCCAAGCACCTCACTGCCTAACTGTGCTGCTACTGGCATCTGAAATCTTAGCTGACTGCAGAGGACCTCTGCTCCAATGGTGTCTGCAGATTGACACGTCCTGTTCTTCACAGAAACAAAAATCACTTCAAGGGCCGTATGGCCCCTGCAGCTAATGTGCAGCAGTACGCTGTGGAATGGCTGGGTCTGGCCATTGCATAGCCACTTGGTCACACACCTGGATGTACTGCAGGTTAGAAAGAGCTGGTTACAACATCATTTGACTAATTTTGCCTGACTAAATAGAGAATTACTAAAAAATAGAACCTGATAAACAGAATTCTTTTTTGTTATTTTTTATTACCAAGTGCAATGAGTGATTTGTTTTCTATTTACATGACGTTTAAAGCAGATGCTATATTTTGGAACCCCTTAATGAAAGAAATTGTGTATGTGCAAGCCAGTGTAGTCCATTTTAAATTATTTGTGCTGTACATAAATTAAAACATGCTATTAATTATTGCATAAAAAAGATAAGCAAAGCCTTTCACTTCATTGATATATGAACGTGAGGAACAAGCACAGTTTAAGAAAAAATGAAAGTGTCCCAGTAGCTGAGTAGTTGATGTGACAGCCCTATGGTCTGACTTCTTCTGGAGATACGAACCATCAGAGAGTGACTCCTTGGAACGAGGCTCCGTACCACCACATGCTTTCAGCTAGTTGCACAGAAATTAACTACAAACCCAAGTGGTTTGCCTGTCAAATGAGCAAGCCAAGACACAGCTAAGAACAGAACAAAGGTCTTCTGGCTGCCTGGACTGTATGTGGCATTAATCATAAAATTCTTCTCTGTGTGTCTCTGATAATGCTTTTCAGCTGTTACCGTCACTGCCTGCTTATCTAACACTGTCCTCATACCCCTTCCTGCTAGGTTCTGTGCTGCTTATACTTGCGATAGACAAAGAAAAGAAATAAACCTCAGGCATTAGATCACCCAAGTTCATTACAGGGCTTGGATCTGCAGAGGTGAAAGAAAGTCTTGCGTAGTACCCCAGTGTTTTGCTCAGCCTCCTCAGACTGGTTAATTTTAAAGTGATCATTTAGCACTAACCTGGAAACACAACAACAGCCTTCAAAATGAAAACAATCTGTTTAGGCAGGTGGGAAATGAAACCAGTCCTAATGGCTATAATGGTTTTCTGTGAAGGCCCCAGGCCTCATTTTGTCTCTGATAGCAATATAATCTTTTATAGCGTCTGTGAAGTTTCCTAATAAATAAACATTCCTTGTTGCCGGTGGTTGAAGATGCTGTACAGGTGCATCATGAAAGTGCACTGACAGACCGTCGGTTTTCAATTCAAGCCCTCTTGTCAAGATCATTTTACAAGATATTTCAAAGGAGTACACAAGAAATAAAAAAGCAATGTAGCTGCAGCAGGGATTTAGTAATAGATTCCCTTGCTGTCTGGGAGCTGTTAGGGATATAAGTTGCATCAGTTTTCGCAAATTCTTTCAACTCCATAATTAGCAGGGCTTGCAAATGTGACCTTAGTTTGGCAAGTGGGGAGGGAATGAAGGAAGGTAAGAAATACGAAGAACAGAGAAAGAGCAGCTGCTCCAGAATATTTTCTGTAGCTCCAGTCATTCCTTACTCTCTTGGTTGTTTTTCCAGAAATGGAAATGGGATTAAAATAAGGGAGAGGAGGGAGATGGATTCCTCACTTGCTAAAAATCCCTCTTCCTTTAGTTTGGTATTTTTACAAGTTCCCATTTCTGTTTCACTTCTCTGTGACAAATAGTCCATTTCCCTGCAGCTACTGTCTAATGTGACACAGGGAGAAACAAAATAGGAAGGCAATAGAAGGAGTTAAAATATCCATTTTATTATTGAAAAATTACACTGCAGTATCAGCAAATTTTTCTTGCACGCAGCGTCGTCCCTCGGTGCCTTAAACCCTGGTATGGTGCAGGTCCCCCCTGGATCACTAACATTTAAAGTTATCCTTACAAAAATCCTTGTTAATCGCTCCTCTTCCCTACTTCGTGGATGAGCACAAAGACATTGCTATGTAATGAACTACTGCCCGCCCTTTTCAGTGCTGGGTGTGGCAAGGTGTGTTCTTCTGCAATACAAAAAAAACGGTAGGCTCTCTAGGGTTCGTTTTGTTGCCTTGTCACACAGCTATGTATTCCTGCCCTAATATACTGTCCATACTTAAAACACTCAGAAATCCTGGTTTTGTAGTAGGAACTTCTATAAACATCTGATCCCATGGAGCAGGGGAACTGTAGCTGACAGCAAGCATGACTAAGCCCTTAAAATCATCTTCATGGAAAGTTTAAAAGTTGTGAATAATCCTGTTAAATGCAGGGGAAAAAAAAGTGATTTATCTTAAAATTTTTAGAGCCAGATGCATCATTTGAGTAAGTAACCAATGTGCCTGAATTAGAAATATCATGACTTCAAAGGAACTTGAGTCAGTAGTTCAGAATGAAGTGATGTAGCTTTTGAGGGAAGGCAAGCAACGCTGCTTTCCCAAAAGCAATCGGAAATACAAATTGTGTACACCTAAAAATAAAGAGCGTGAAGTATAAACATGTGACATAACAGAAATAAGCAGAGAATATTGTAGTTCATCTATTAGTTCTGGACCACAAACCCTGTTTTCTTTAGAGGGGATGCTGGCATTGCAGTAAGGACACAGTTTTTCCTGCTAGATTGGCCTTGAGAGAGCCTTTGCCCGAGTTAATGCAGTGGAACAGCGTGAGCCCATATTCCTCTCTTCACATGCAGTTCAAGCTCTACTTTTTATGGATTACGGCCTCTTTCATCTTTTTTTTAACCAAAACTAACACATTTCTAATAATGCTGCAAATCAGCTTAGACACTACAGCAAGAATTACCTACCTAAAAAATAGGCATTTTATTCATTTTAGTAACTGGAAACAAATGGCCTTTTACTCATGGTGATGTGAACAGATAACCGAAATACTGCATATAGAGCATTTCTGTGTGCTTATGCTGCAGTATGACGGAAAGCCCAAGGAAGCATAGTGAAAGGGACCGCAAGAGATAGCAATGCTTTTGTGCAGAGGACACACGCTATTAACCTGTGTCCTTCCTAAGGAGCATTAGTCAAGCCTGCTCTTAAAGCCACATACCTCACCAAAAATCTGATCTTGAACTTCGCCGTCACTGCCATTAGAAATGTGTACCTAACGTTGAACTGGGGTCTTCTGATCATGCCCACCCTGACAAGCAGCATGGTTCATCCCTCTCCTCACTGCAGCAGCCTTTGGTATAGGGCAGTTGTCATTTCCCCCCCACTCTGTCTTTCTTTTTAAACTACCCCAATTCATTCAGTCTGTAATTAATGACAGTCCCTGCCCCAAGCAGCTTGGTAGTAGGCCCGATCAGCCTGATGTCATTACTTCACCATGACAATTTTCTAACTAATTCCATGTGGTATTCCATCTGTCTGACACTATTAAAAACTTTTTATATCACCCTTATTATTGTAGTTGCTGAGCTCCCCGCAAATATCACAGTCAGGAAGGGAAGTGTTGTTATCCCCATGAAGGCACAGACAGACCGTGACCTGCCAAGATCACACAGCAAGTCTTATCAGAGAATTAAATGTAGGTCTCTAAAGTCCTTGGCCAGCTCCAGCTGTACAGTATGTTAATGTGGAGAATCGGGATGCTCCTGAAGTGGCAAACAGATAGGGAAAGTATGAAATTATGTGTGAGAATTTTATCATTTTTTAATAAAATCTCACTTTATTTTTAATAAAGGTAAGATTATGGGCATGATATCCCAGCAAAAAGTAGTTAAGTACCACTTTTTTTTTTTTTTTTCTCCTGTCTGAAGTAATTTAATAACAGCGCAATTACACCATTTACACCATTAAATCCTCAAGAAGTTTGCAGTTAAATTCTGTTTGGTTAGCGTGAAGTTAAAGCACTAGCAAGTGGGTAAGGAACCTAACGTTAGCTAAGTGGCCCTCAGCTATGTTTACCAGAGCTTGCTGCTGTGTGATTTGCTTTCTGCTTTATATTGAATAAGGGATGTGTTAATGGGTGGTCCACCAAAGGCATCTGAAAGTCCTACCTAGTCCTCAGCAAAGAGAAGCATTCTTGGTTTAGCCTTCAAGTCATACAGACTGCCAGGAGCACCTACATTTTTAGCACTGCACACATGTACTAGTTCAGAATCAACTTGCATCTGTGCTGTAGCTAGGTCTATGAAGTACCATTCTGGCTGGCACTTTCAAAGTGCAACCACTCTAACTATGAAAATACCAAGACAACATCAATTCTGCTAAGTCTGACTTTGTGCTTTACAAGTGCAGTAAAGTGAGAAAGTGAGAGGAGAACCACTGTAGATTTGCTTGAGATGATTTTGCTTAGTCCTAGATTAACTCTTAAATCTTGGTTTATTTAACTTAATGTCTTCCTGTAATGTGTACATATTATTGTAAAATCTCTTCAAAGGTCCTGTTAGAATCGTCTAAGCAAATAATCACGAAATAAAAGGCATTTGAACTGTTATCTATCTGAGAGCTTAACAAAAGGTATGCTAGCTTAATTTGAGCCAGGGGGGCTGGATGGAGATTGCATTTAACCAGAAATGCTGGCAAAAATATGCTTCACTAGAGCCAGAACCACATGTGGCCATTCCACTTTAATTGTGCTTGTTTTAAAAGATAGGTCTTTAACATTTACCATCTCCATGCTTGCTGTCTCTTTATGAACTGAAAATAAAAGCTCCCCAGGCAGTCATACTAAGACCTCAAGCCCAAAACGTTTCAGCTGAGTCAAAAGCAAAACCTGTGCTGAATCTGCTCCATGCATTTTTCTGGTGGCCATAAGAAGACTGGACTTCTTTGCTGTTTTTTCCCCCCCAAGTCCCCAGGCCAGTACTAACCCAGGGAGCGAGTGTTTTGATACTAAATGTATCCCCTTGGTGAGGTCAAAGGCAGTGGCAGCAGTGCTACTGGTTTGAAGGCAGCCTGCTGTAATGTACTACAAAACCCAAAAGTACGCTCAACAATAACAAAAGCATTAACCACTGACCCGCAACTTGGAGAAATTCAATCCCACCATTAGGCAAACATGAAAATGAGATCCCAGAGGAAGGAAGGTTCAGATGTTCAAGACCAGAGAAATTGGGTGAGGAACAGAGACAACGAGATGGAAGTTGTGCAGACTAAGGAAAGCGAGGAGGGAGTTGCCAGTTCAGCAGTAGGAACTTTTAATACCATAAATTTCAACATGCACTTCGCAGTCAGTGGTTTTGCTCCACTTCGGTACAAAGCAAACTAAACTGATTTATAATAGATGCCTTCCGCCATATTACAGACACATTTAATATGAGCTAAGCTGATTTGTCAGGTTTTGCTTCAGAGCTTCACATTTTCAGATTTGCTTTAAGTTAAATGCTTATGTCAGTGTGTAGGTGCTCACTGCAGGGGGAGAACATTCCAGGAGCCTGGGAGACCTAAGCACCCAAGTCTGACTCAGCTTTACCTTGTGTCAGGTGGTTGCAGATTTGCACCACTGGAACCAAGTATATTTCAGTGAGATTGAGATGCTAAACTTCTGAGCACCCTAGAAAATACCACTCCCAAATGCTGCGTTTGGGTAAGGAGCCGTGGGTCGGTGTGCAGTGAGGCTGTCTGTGCTCTGCACTTGGCAGCCAGCATCGGCATGAAGCTGGAGGGGGGGCCCTGGCAGGACTGCATGCTATCTCAGTTGTTGTTATAGTGCATTGCTTTTTTCCCCAGAACATGCTCAATGCAGATGACCCTTCTCCTGAAGGCAGCTTCACCCTGAACCCTGAGGACAGAAGAGAATATCCTGATCTCCAGGCTGCCCACCGTCCATTCCCTAAGCAGCGATTCAGGCAGGAAAACGGGCATACGTCCTTGCAAAGAGATGGACCCAGATCTTTCCTCCTGGATCTCCCAAACTTCCCTGACCTATCAAAAGCAGATATCAATGGGCAGAATCCCAACATTCAGGTACAAATTTATATTAATGTCTGATATTTTTATGAGCTGCACAAAATTATTTTACTGAACCAAGACAACGTTCAGCCTTCCACAACACACAGTCAGAACAATCTCTCTACCAATAGCACCAAGAGAATGAATATAATAACACATAATATACTTTTTGTCTGAAGTGATTTCCCTTTTTTTCTGAATTTCTCTTTGGACGGTGTTGGTTGCATAATTGTGGCTATCAATGTAGACCTGTTTGTGGTACTAAAGTCATCTTTGCCGTTGCCATTTTGGAACTGACATTAAATGGATATTTGAAATTCTGCTTTCAATCCTCTTCCAAAATTTGTGGAAAGATTCTCTTTTGATATGCCATTATAAAATGCAACCATCTCCAGAGGGTATAAGAGAACAAGTCTTTAAATGTCAGCTCAAAATGTGGTGGTCTGTATGGAACAGAGGCTTAAAGTTAATTCTGCAGCAGCTGCTTGGAGTAAAAAAAAAAAAAAAAGTCTGCAAGAAAATTTGTTATAAGTTATTCCTCAAACTGTTCTTGGGTTTGGAATGGCCTCTTACAAGCCACTTGCATCTTGAAACTTCAGGGATTAGAAAGAGGAAAAAATGAGTGATTTGTTTTTAATTCAGAGCCTTAAAGCAAAATTGGCATTAATAAGCAGTCTTTTTTAACCAAAACAATAAATTGAAATGTTGTTCTGCCTAAGATGTGCTTATAAAAACAATACTTTAATAGAACTGGTTTTCTGGTTAAATTAATTCCTGGCTTCTTATAGTTCCCCAACCCACAAAATTACCATCCTTTTGATATGTCTAAGAAATACGTACGTAAAGATATAACAGATCTACTTGTAAGCGACCAACATGATTGGGCGACAACAAGTTGTTTCCAAGTTGACACTCCATTACGTCATAGATGGCTTGCAAAGCTAAGAAGCCTAATGGATTTGGATTGAATGTGGGCCCAACACACAACAGGCCAAGGTAGTAAACATGTTCAACATGTGGTGACTTGCACACTTCCCTCACGCTAGGAGAAGCCTTCCAGAAAGCCTTGGGAAGGGAAAGCAGAGAAAGCACTGGGGCCTCAGATTGTGGCAAGAGGTAAACAGTGTAACATCATTGTTTGAACAGCTTGTAAACCGCAGAGGAGGAAACAAAAACCTTCTCTGATTGGTAACAGCATTTAATGTTTAGATCCAAGGAATAGATAAATGGGATGGAAACATTTCCCTGGATTGTCTTTATAGTAACTGCTTCTGCTATGACCTCTTTTTCCACCACCTGATCTTGGATATGTGTCAGCCAACTGTGTCAGCAGTTTTGCTGGACTCTCAGAACTGGGAAGCCTAGCCCTGTAAACTGGAAAACATTGGGCAACATTAATCCCAGAGCTGTAGCGCACAAGGAGCAGCTCTTGCAGAAACAAGCCTCCTAAGTTCTGCGTTGTATTTGCTCTGCTTCCTTAGGTGCATAGAGGGGATATACAAAGCTTCTTTGCGCTCCTGGTTGACAGTCCTGCAGCAGGTCAGGCCTCAGAGAGATAAACCAGAGTGGATGAAAGTTTCATTCTTTGCCTAAAGGTTGTAAAAGGTGGCCTACTCTCAGGAAAAACAGGATTATAGTGAATTCTTGCTCATTAAACAGTACCGTAGTGACCTGAATGGAAATAATGACACTTGCTGACTCGCAGAGTTCTTGTCAGCTGTTTAGCAGGTGAGAGCAGAATCAATACTCAATTCTTCTTTTTGCAAAATGGCTTCGGGCTGTGTAAGTTACAGTCCTGGAGGTGTTAATTTTAGGGTCCTCCTAGTACAATGAGGTAGGAAAGGAGAAAAAAGCCTGTGCGTGTTACCTAGCATAATGGCCACTTTGAGAAGTAAACTTCTCAAAGACCAACAACTTCTTTTCCCACAACTTCTTCTCCCTTCTACTAGTGCAAACCTGCATAGACCAAATATAACAGTTTTAAGGGAAATTATACTTGGAAATCTAAAAAACTTAATAAACGGATCGAAAACTCAGCCTGAAAAAGCGGGATGAAAAGATATTCCAGTGTACTGCTGTCCCACTGCTTTGCTGCTTTCCTAGCAGTGCTTGACACTATGGCAGATGAACAGAAAAGGGAAACCGCCTATTGTTTGTCTGGCAACGGCGGTTTGTTGGTGTTAATGCTCTTCAGAGAACTTGAGTCTTGATCAGGCTTCACAACCAGTCTACCTGAAACACAGCTGGGTGAGCCCCACTCACGCTGGATGCATTAAACATTCTGGATGAGGTAACAGGTACCAAGTAGAAACTGTGCAGAATTAGGTAGGTTTCCTGTCCTAAAAAGTTGTTCACATGCCCTGGAAAACAGAAACAAATCTGTATATGATTAAATCTGTTGTGATTATTATCCTCACTTTGAGTTGTGGGATTGGTAATGATTGATAGTGATTTTAAGCCTGAAGAAGTTAATGCTACCCGATTGGCAGTATGTTGTCTTTGCCATTTTGCAGGAGGCCTGTGGGCCGTATCCACCGGTCATGCCACTCCGGCGCTGCTGTGTTAGCTTTATTTACTCTCTTTAAGATCTATTCAGTTTCTACCTTCTCTTAGAAAAAACGTCCACACAGAACCACCCATGCTAGGAACATAACTACAGAGAAACAAGGCTCTATTAAAAAAGAGCTGCATGGTTCAAACCAGCTTTTTCTCCAGGTTCATCCACAGCCATTTCCCTCACCTCCATCTATAGCACATCACTTTTAACACATTTTATTAGATACATTTTTACGGTAGCATTTATATTTGAAGCTGCTGGTTTCCACAGTTGTGGAAAGCAACACACTCTTGGTACCGTCACAGAAGAACTTGGGTTTTCTATCTGTAAGACTGAGCTCTGACCAGTACATCAAATCTAGCATGGTAAGAACTGTAGGGCTCCAGTGGTGCTCATTTCTTGTAATGCCCGCAAGGCTTAATAGTTCAAGGTAGTAGCAAAGCAACTGTCCCTAGTTGCAGTACTGGAAGCACAGCGTAGCTGCACCAGGAACTAGTTAGTCCTTTTGGCCAGCTGGAGAGACTGGTCAAGGCAGAGCAGGATGCCAGAGGGCTATGGTTAAACCACTTTCACTACCAGCACTACTACCTCTTAATGTCACGGTGTAACGAGAACTTACTGCAGAGTGCAAAATTCAGAGCTGGGTTTTGGACCAGGATTTTAACTCTGGGGTTCAGTTGGGCCCTTTGGACAGCGCAACTAGGATTGGCAACATTAAATAAAAAAATTCAGGTTTTGAGTCACATTGTCTTCTTTCCTTCCAGCAAATTTTGAAGGTCCTTCACTTTTCTTTTCATCAAGTCTAGAAAACTTCTGAAAGTGAGCTACTGTGACATAACCAGAAGTAAAGGAGCGTCACTACTAATATAATTTTAACCAAAGCTGTTATGTGGTGTAAACTGAAATTTACATTTCATTGTCTTACAGTAAACTCATTTCTACTCTGTTACCTCACTGCTGACTTGCACATAGCCACCTTTATGGAATGGCAAGTTCTGCACTGCAGATTTGCATCTACTGCATGAAGGAAACAGAGGACGTTGTAGAATCCACTGCTTGCACAATGTTCCAAATGTAGTTCTTCCTGAAACATAAAGTTCTAGTTGCTTAGGGCAATGTTTACACCATTAAAGTGAATTCAGAAACAGTGTCTCAGTAAACAGGATGAAGTACGCAGAACTTTTTGTGCGCTCCAACAGGCGGGAATAATATTTATCTTCTGTATATTTGTGGCCAGGAGAAACTTGGATGTTGTCAGCCCAAGACATCTGTGCTCGATCCATTTATTTAATTAGAAATTGACTGCAAATCTGTTGTTTTAATGTACCTGTGCCAATTGTTTTTAACAATTTTTAGAAGAACATACTTATTTATAGCTCACGCACCTTAAAAGAAGGGGCTTCGTTTCAGGTTTGAGTATCTCTTGGGATAACTCTGGATTTATAAAAGAGACATGTTAGCACAGGCATTTTGGGAAGCTTGAGAAAAAAAAAAAAAAAATTTACAGATTTTGATATCAGTGGAAGAAGGAGTAAGAGAAACTGAAGTCTTTAAAAGAGTCTCCAAGATAGAAATGCACAACCAGGTCTGTTCTTTAATTTATTGAGAGAACATGTTTTTGTTGGATGAGCTACACAGCATGAAAGCTCTTCCAGAGCTGCTTTAAATGCCCAATTTTTTTTTTTAATGACTCTAGTTCTAGACCTGATTTCTTTTCCCCTTTTTATGAACAGCCCCCCGGTATAGAAACTGATCAAAGTTAGGTTTGTGTAGCATGTGTACATATAGTCATGGGCTAATGGCGTTCAAGTCTATCTGTAAGTACGGAGAAGAATTCAGTGAATGATGATTTTTCAAAATTAAATTAAAAAAGTTAAATGGGGCTGGGCAGAGTATAGCTGAGTCCCTGAAAACAAACAGAACTAGTCGACTCAACCTGTCCTTTTTGATTTCCAAGAGTGGCAATTCAGACAATCCCAGGATTCTTCATAGAATTTCTTTCACTCGGTTTTTAATCCGTATATTAAACAAGCAATTTGGTGATCAAAGCTTCAAACAGTGGCGAGAGGACCACAGGTGTGGTCTGAAAGCACTAAATTTTGCTGTTGTTATGTTCAGTTTTTAAATAGCCTCTGTGTTGGAAAACTCATTTTCAAAGCTTTGGAATAAGCGTCCTTGGTAGCCAAACCAGACTGGAGATATCCTACTGCGGAGACCTGTCATGATAGTAACTTAGTGTCAATGCTGTTGGAGGACTCATGAGGGCTTACAACCCTGGAACTTTGTAGATTGCACCTGCCTCTCTACCCCAGTGGTGGCACATAGCTCAACAGAAGTGGCTCTGGCCCTATAGAAAGTAATTTAGAGCAAAGCCCCATGGTTCTTCAAACTATACCTGGCTGAAATAGTGCAACTTAATGCTGAGTCACTATCCCCTAACTACAGGTTACCAAAGAAATGGAATGATGATCAAGTGCCTCCTATGGTTTTTTTTTTTATGAGAGGGGTTTGTTTGGTTTGGTTTTTGGTTTTGGGTTTTCTTTTCACTTTGCTGAGTCATTGCTTACAGCGTTAATGTGGTCTGAAAAATACTTGCTACTGAAGTACTAGAGTCATACTAATCTTCACATGGGCAGTACTAAAGCCGTGCGCCTGGACAGCAGTGCACAGTGTTAGCCGCTCAGTAACACTATTTCCTTTCACTTATTGTGAAAACTCTGTTTTGCTTGGATAGATGCAACAATTTTGAGTCCCTGAACTAACCCTGATGTTTTCAAACTTATGAAATCCATTTTCATACTTGGTCTGTAGAAACTGATGTTTAATGAAGTAACCATTCCAAGTCCATATTTAGTCTGGGAGTGTAAAATCTCTTGTGTAAAGATGCTATTAGGCTGAAACCTGCACTTTCCCTCACTCTTGTTTTTTATCCTAGTGGAGCTTCTTAATAAGCCTCAAAGTTGTTTCATTTCAACGGCTTGGTCTATGGTCAAACACAAAGCATGAAATAGATGCAAAATCTCCATTCTCAAAAAAATTATGTGTGAGCCTTGTCTCTGCATCTGTGTCTGCAGCTACTCAGTCATGGCAGCAGAACTGTTTTGCTTCCTGTGTCACACTCCTCTGTGGATCACAGGTAGCTGAAGGAACATGGGCACTTGTCTTCTTTTTCTTGGGTTTGTATCGTGATTTTACTTAATAACGATTGTATAAAACTAAACCTTTTGTCCAAAATGCAATTCCATAGCGCCAGAAAGAGCTACTGGCTCTCAGGACAGCAGAGTGTGGTTTCCCAGAGTGGCGATAGCCCACGCCCTTGTGTGATGGAGAGACTGGTGCTGCAGGGTGGTCATGTGAGGGGCTGGGCTGCCACTAGAGGGCAAGGTACATGCAGACTCTGGGCTCTGTGTCTTTCACCTTCACACTCATGGACTTAGTTTGCCCTGTCTTGAGTCAGTCCAAGTCCTTGGAATGGGCTCTGCACCCTGTTGTGCTTCGTGCTTGCTTCAATCAGCTTCAGTGTAATCAGAGTTACAGATTTGGCTTTTCCCTGGTCATGCATGCTCAGGTTTAAACATCTTTTCCCCATAAGGCAGAAAATTCTGCTGCAAAGGTTTGAGCCACAGCATGGGTTATTACTTTTCTTAGCCTTTGTTCCAAGGTCTGCTTCGGCAGAGGTAGCAAAAGAAATCCCTCAACCACTGCCTATCTCTGGGCTCCGTAATCTGCATATGGTTTACAAGATGCAAACCCTGCGGTGTGACACGGCCCCTCGGCGAGGCAGCACCGGGCATTTGTCTTCACTGTATAGAAAGTTTCCCACTGACTGACAGACAGGCTGGTCTTTCTGAATCCCGTAGGTCACCATTGAAGTGGTGGATGGCCCTGATACTGAGACAGACAAAGACCTGCAGAAAGAGAGCAGCAAGCCGAGCTGGCCAGTCCCATCGCCTGACTGGAGGAACTGGTGGCAGAGGTCCTCCACCTTAACTCGCATGAGCAGTGGTGACCAGGACTACAAGTATGACAGCACTACTGAGGACAGCAACTTCCTAAACCCTCTCGGTGGGTGGGATAGTCATGCACCCAGTCACCGGACATTTGAGTCCAAGGAGCAGCCAGAGTATGGTATGTTTGTGTTCCAGGCCTCTTATGGGCATCTTGGGATTGTAAAAATGAGTTTGGGGGAAATGAGAATGGTGAGGCATCGCTGAAAACAGGCCAAGCAAAATAGAATTTTTCAACATGTGGCTTTTGTTCATCAGCTTTTAAATACAAATCTGTGCAGATGCACAAGCTGTACTGTGGTAGCTGCATTCCACTAGTAAGTCTATAATCTTGAAAATCATACCAGTTATCCCATAAGAGGACTTTTTTTTAGTCCTGAGTGTACTTTCTTAAAAGCAAAGGAAACAAGGTTTTGTATTTATTTTTAGAGTAAGGGTAAGTACAAATATAGAATCACGCGGTGGTTTGGGAACCAAAATAACAATTATTGCATAAATGAGCAAGATCTAAAACATGGTAGTATTTGGTGGATACATAAATAAGATGAATTATGTTGGTGCATGTGTGGGGAGTGGCATATGCAGCAGGAACATTGTGTATGTGCGTGTGTAATTCTCTTCCAGATGTGTCATGGCGCAAACCATTGTTTTCAGCTTGTTGTATGAAACAGTTGCAGAAACTAGAAACAGAGGAGCTACAGTTATTCACTGCCTCAGCAGGCTGTAACTATCCCCAGTGGCATGGCCCAAAGGAGGTGAAGTGATAACGTGCTCACAGGTAGCCCAGAGCCTCTTAGATTTAAGCCGTACATAAATAGGGAAGATTTTTACTGAGAGCAGGGTTTGAAAGCCACAGTATTTTTACCCTGGCACTGCTGTTGTGTTCCCTGCATACTGCAGAGTGGCTGTCATGCGCTGATTCAACCTTATTTTTCCCCTGTTTTGATTAACTTTGAGTCCTAGGACCGTAACAATTAAGCACATGTGGAATGGTGTATTTAAACACATAGATACATACCAAATTTTGTGGCCGGGAGATTAAAGTCTATCCCTTCTTCTTTGCACCTGCATTTATTTGTATTATTAGATAATCTATTATTTTGCATTTATTCATACATCAGGTAGTTATTCATTTAGGTAACATAAAATTGCTTTCAGTATATAACTCTGGTAGAAAAAAAATATAGATTATAAATATAAAAATAGGAAGAACACGTTGAACTCCAGCTGACAATCTAATGTGGTTAGTAATAGAAGGTACTGCGTGTTTCACAGTGCAGTATAAACAGTAGGTAGGTAGACATAAAATTTACTGTAGCGTTCTCGGACGTACACCAAAGCACCCTACCAATTGGCAAAGGCTCCCGGCCTTTTGACTAACCTAAAATGCCATGTGCCATTGGCCTTGGCCAGGAGAATGTAGCAGCAGATCTTGCCTGTATGGGGCTTTATGCTAGTTCCACCCATTGACCTGTCACATGTGTCACAGCTCTATCTCCCTCATCCTACCCCTGCCAAAAGCTCCATACGGCTCTGCCTGCCTCCCCTGGGCCTCCCAGGCTGGGCTCTTCAACAAGCATTGCACCTGCTCACCCTCCTTCTTCCTCGCCAACCACGTGGAGAAAAAAAAATGCTGGGAAGGAGAGCAGGGCCAGGGGGAGAGGGCAGAGCACATTTTCCTAAGGCATCTTACGCCTCTTCAGGCTGCTGGAGTGCCCACCCATTGGCAAATCCCAGTCATGGGGCTTTGCACGCAGACCGCAGCCACGTTCCCACCCACATCACACTGTGGACACCTGATTCGAATGTGGTGGCTTCCCCATCTGCAGCAGTGTAGGAAAAACACATAAGGTCCCTGCCACGAGGAACTGCATCCAGGCAGCTTGCTACAAGTGAGATATATAACCTTCCCATATTCCTGGCAATAAATGTTTAATAGCACCCCACAGAGCTGTCATCAGTCATTACATGTGGTACAAATCAAGCTACGTGTTCTACTAACCAGCTCAGGAAGCCCACAGACAGCATGGCAGTGGGGGGGTGGAGCAGGAATCGTGTGTAGCAGAGGCCAGTGCTGGCAGGGATCTGTCCCTGTCTCTTGCCTGTACACACACATTCAGCCTATAGCTAGACAGTATGGCTGGCTCCGAGTCACTAAACCCAGTTTTGCTTTGCTACCAGTGCTGGTTTATCCCAAATGAGCAAAGGCTGCAAATTATGATCACAGGGGCAGTTAAAGATCTCCTGTAGATGACAGAGAAATCCCTTAAGCTGGACATTCCCTAGAGAGAGACAGCACTCAGCTGGGGAGGCCAGTGGGAAAGCAAGAAAACAGGGATTGCTCCATGAACGCCATTTGGTGGCCTCCACAAGGCAGAACATGCAACAGTTAACTCAGCAAACAAAGGAGCATGGTTCTAAAGGGTTTAGATACTTACAGTGGCAGCAAGCCACGGTGGTGCAGGCTTGGTACCATTTGCCCTTGGCCGTCTACCAGAAGTTGTGTTATGTTTTCAGACTGTTCCTGCAAGTAAACAGATTTGATGTTATTTACTAATTCACATGGAACACTACAAATTGCATGTTGATCTGGGTGCAAGGTGCACATGTGGTTCCCTATATTCATGGCAGTGTTCCTGTAATGTGTTTCCTGTTCAAGGGACTGAAAAACAAAATTGCAATTTTCACGCATGACCCTCAGCCTTCCATAGTCCAACATCGATCACGTCCTAAAAACTGAGCATTGTCGTGCATTGCTGTGCGTTTTGAAAAGAAGAAAAGGAAAATTTCATTTTTCCTGTGCCTGATTAGTCTGTGGTCAGAAAACGTAGTCCTATAGACAGGGAAGTTACGTGAATAAATGTGTACTGTTAGTTCATGACCCAGCTTTGCAGCTGAGGATTCTCAGCTGCCAAAAGGTCAAAAGAGAAAGGAAATATTTTTTCAAATAATGTTGCACGCATTTCCCTGAGGAGCATCAAGTGTGAAAACCATTTAAACAGCAGGCTTACGCCTGGCGTTTAGCCCAAGCTTCAGGTAGAAACATCTGGATTCCATTCTTGTTTTGCCTTCTTAATAAAAACCACTACACGGTAGTTTTGGGTAGTAGGAGATTCATCT
>JAAGNO010002839.1:0-12757 GCA_033439905.1 Ceryle rudis | reverse complement strand
TTTTCCCTGTGAGGGTGACAGACACTGGACCAGGCTGCCCAGGGGGGCTGTGGAGTCTCCCTCTCTGGAGATGTTCCAAACCCGCCTGGACGCGTTCCTGTGTGACCTGGTGTAGGAGATCCTGCTCTGGCAGGGGGTTGGACTGGATGATCTTTCGAGGTCCCTTCCAGCCCCTGACATTCTATGATTCTATATATTTATACTCCAAACCTTCCCGCACTTCTCAAGTTGAGCCATGATCCAGATTAAAGCATTGGCTCCTCTCGTACGTGAAGTACAGATACCCTACCTAACCTGCACTAAAAATCTCTGTGACCAGAAATACTTTTCAGTCTCTATTAATTAGTTTCAGTCATACCAGTGCCCCATTCAATTGTTTCCCATAAACATCCCAGCGACGGGATGTTCAGCCAGGAACGATCACGAAAACACCTTCTTCAAAGCAAAAAAAGAATGTTGAATTTGTAATCAAAAGCTTTTATACCTCAGGCTTGAGTTTAAAGGCTTGAGCTTCACAGCAGCATAAGCCAATCTAAGCCTGATCAGGATAACAACTCCTACCCCTCATATCCCCAGCTACCCTTCAGCTCTATCAGCTGTCTTTAGCTGTAGGATTGCCAGCGCGCACGCCAGAGGAAGAACGGGGTGAGACAGCACGGCTGAGATAGATAGCAGCACCACAGCAGTGTGGACTCAGACTGGCTTAAGCTGCTATGCAGCTGCAATCGATAAATGAAGCTTCATGCTGCAGATGAACTGATGAAATGGCTCACCCCTGCTAAAAGGGTCTTCTTAACTTGTACATTCTTCTCTTCCCCTGCCCAGTGCCCCGACTATACTATGCAAAAGCTCATGTAATTCATTGGTCCCCTCCGCCACAAACACTGACCACTTTGTTCTTGGAATTACTTCACAGGTTTAGTCGGTAGGGTCAGACGATGGATGAGACACTCGAATTGGTAGCATGGAAATAAGGAGGGGATAGCTACCTAGCAGTATCAGTGAACTATTAAGGCATTTTACCCCCTGAGTCCAGATCTTCCAAAGACTTCAGGAAGTGACACAAGAAATACACTAAAACAAAAACCTAAACAACAAACAAACAAAAAAACCCAAATAAAACAACAACAACAAGCCCCATCTTTTTAAGTTTATGATCTGGGATAAATAATTACATATGTAATCACCACAGCAAAAACACCATGGATTTAAGGAAACAGAGAATCACATCCCCCATTACAGTGAGGGGAAGGGGGTTGATTTTCACCCAGAAACTGGGCTGCACAGCCCAGGTGCCTGAGTTTACATTTTGGATACATTTTCTCTGTGAGGCCCAAGGAGGCTGGTCTCCCACCTTCAATGGGAGGGCCAATGGAACCCCGATGTCTAACTTTCAGATTCCTTTGAAAAGCTCAGCCCAAGACGTCTAACTTCATGCACCCATAATTGAAAAGGTTGTGGCAGGCATGTATTGGGAGAGAGGGAGAATTTCGTTACTGCGTAATGAACTATTACTGGACAAGCTACAGATCAGAAGCTTTCCACACAAACCTACACAGAAAAAAGGCAAAAACTTCCTACGCTGCCTGGAATTAATTTAATCTTGCAGTAGAAGTCGCAGAGTAGGATGGAAGCAGAAAGATGAGATCTAAAAAGTCGGTGTTGTTTTACTGATTTGAAGTCAAGATACAGCATCAAAAAAAAAAGTGCTTGTGATTTGCAAGGGTTAGAACTAGTTCTGTAGCTCTGGCCCAGAGCAGCTGGATGAGTCTAGAAAGACCAGTCATTCTATCAGAGTCTGCTTTTCACACCTCCATGTTTTAAGCAAACAGAAATGTCTCCTACTGCCTGTTTTAATAAACATTATTAGAACTTTGGAAAAGGAGCCTGGTCCTGTAATTTCCAAGGTGGAAGACAAGGTGAAAACATCAAATTAACCAGATTACAACGAACTTTGGAAATGTAGGAGAGAAGATCAGGCTAAACCGTGGTCGGGTTAGGAGAGAACAGGGTGCAGCTGTAAACATATTGAATGTCACTAAGTCTGCTTGCTAATGAATTCTGTCTTATGCAACCTAACTTCCCTGCAACTTTATCTTAACTCACTGATAGTCAATGGGGTACCTTCAAGTCTTCCTTTAAGGGTTCAGCAATTTTTTGTTTTTCAAAAGTAATCACAGCAAAATGAGGAACGAGGCTTTGGGAATTAAGAGGGTAAAAAAAAAAAAAAAAAAAGAAAAAAAGAAAAAAAAAGCGTGTTAACATTTTACAGAGCACGGGATTTTAACATAAAATTGTACACTTACCAAACGTATTTCTAACAAAGACAGAAACCTGCCTGAAACAGTGCAACGGCACGACCATTGGAACAAGGCCTCCAATTGCTGGCATTTCAGTGAGTGTGGACTTTCTGTCCACTTGATCTTCTGAATTCTGCTCCAAATTCTAAGATTTCATCTTTTATAATTGCATTTCTATTTCAGTTTACACAGGATTTTTTGGTAAAATGAAGTAAAATCTCTTCCACCCAGAAAACCTAAAGCAGGAATATCCTTGGGTCCTAGAAACACAATTTCTGAAGGTCCACGGGACATCAATTGTTTCTACTCCCCACACCACTGGAGTCCCTCAGTATTTCCTCACCCGCTCCTGCACAAGTAGGAGAGGGTATGGATTCTCCCACCTCTGCCCCTGCTTTACTGATGGCTATATCCCTTATAACACAACCTGGAAAACAAGCAAACGCACAACCTGCTCGACTGGATCACACGACGACGCGTCTGTGGCACGGCACCGAGTGCTTATTTATGGTATTTCTGAGGCTTTGTCCGTTTCCACGATTCTAGTGCGGGTTAAGTTTATTTTCTTCCTCTCTCCCATTTAGCCACCAGTTGCTCCACTGCTCTTCAAAACAACTATCTATTTTACAGTCTAGTACCCAACGCTACCTACTCTTTTTGCAGATTTCAGCTACACAAACGCAAAGCCTCAAAGTCTGTACAGCTGCCAGCTGCAAATATGCACGCAAGCCTCGGGGAGTCTGCTTTCTCAGACTGCTGTTGCCAAGATATTTACCAATAAATGATCTAAATTAATCTCTGGTGTGATTCTTCTGAAGCAAAAGATTTGGCCCAGCGTGTTCAAAGAAAGTCATTTTACTGAACATCTTACAGTCAAGAGTCCACCAAAATTACACCGAAGGCATTTATTTCAACATAATTCACACAGCTCCTCAGCTCTTACGATTGTTTTCCTCCCTGTTATGGTCCCGTAAGTTCCCTTCCCAAAGCAACTGATAACAAGAAATAACTCTACCCTATCTAGTCTTAAAACTGCTACACCTTCTGAACTTCTCCCTTGATCCTTTCCTTCTCGCTCTGTTAAGTGATCCTCTGCATTCCGCTTCCAGTCCCTTCTTGCCTAAACTGATCAGACACAATTTTCCATTTTCCAACATAATTTTCAACAGTTGTAAAGATTTCACCAGCACTGAAACACGGCGCTAGTATCTGTCTTACAGAAAAAAAAATTCCTCATCTTTATAAATGCGAAATAAAGGCGAACAAAACCTAATCTAAGTTCTGCACTTTTGCTCTGTATCACGAGCTGACAGAAGATGATATGGTGCATGGCCTTCTGCTTCAGATGCCGGGTCAGGAGATGCGTCCATTTTGAGCATTATTTTTCTCCAAGAAAGAGCTGGATCAAGTAGAAAAACATTCAGAAGGGAATAAAAATAAGCGGACACAAAGAGAATTATTTAAGAACAAAGAGGGAAAGAGCAGAATCTAGTTCATCTTCAGAAAAAGGATGGCAGGGAGATACGGTATTATACTGACTTCTGTTGAAAAGAGGACGGAGGTAAACTCATTATCTTTGAAAGAAGGAATAAGAAAAAAAAAACCCCAACATCTAGCAAGGAGATTTAAGTTAGACACTAGGAAGATGTTATTAGCAGTATGGCTAGATAAGTATTGCAGTAGATTGTCTAGGGAGTAAGTAAAATCTCCACTGATAGATTTATTTAAGAACAAATAAGACATACATCCTTTCATAATGATTTAAGTGGAGTTGATCCTACCATGCACAAGGGACAGCCCCTCAAGGTCCATTCTGGCCTTACTTGTATGATTCTATGTTCCTAATCCTTCAAACTTGTGCTGAGAGCTGTCTGGCACTCCTTCACTTGTCAGAAACACAGGATTCCTGATGATCCCACCGTTGCTGTCCACAAACTTCTATCACTTCAGCTATCTTCAGCACGGGACCTCACAAATCTATAGATCTTTTCCCAGCAGTTTGCAAATACTGAGCGAAACCATAGGATTCTGTGCCGCGAGTGATGAAATTGAGTAAAATCTGGCAGGTTCATCAAGTACACTGCAGAACCAAGAGTTTGCTCTCCAGCCTCTCAGTTTGTGCTGTGATTAGGACACAACTGCTGTTCTCCCAAGTAACAGTATGATGTTTCACACAGGACAAGCAGTAATTTCTGTGCTGATAATGATAATGAATAATGTGCTGATGCACCTGGTTCCCATCGCAACTTCAAAACTACGAGTTCTGGGTTATACCGCGGGGGTCACCCACATCGTAACTGGATAGAGAGCAGTGAAAAAGCTGAGAGATCACAGGCAAAACAGGGGAGGCTGTAGCTAAGTCATCAGGGAAGGAATACTTGGGAGGCCTCCCTTGCACTAAAGGCATCTCTACAGGCTGCATTTTGGGATAGTGATGGAAGACGACAAATACTGGACTCTGTTGTCTGTCCTCGGGGTTATTTTTTTTCTCTTATAGACAAACAGACACAGAGTGGAATAACACCACCACGCTAAGTCACGCAGTTCACGATGCCAGCTACTTTTCTCTGCGTTACTTGCACTCTACATCCAGTTTGAGCTGAGCTCAAGTAGCGCGGCTGGATGCTTGTATATGGTCTGCTGTTTAAGGAACTGCACTGGAACATGAAGAAATGGATTCAAATCCTCCTACCAAACCAAGGCAGACCTACAACTCAACTTCCAGGAACCTGACCACGCTTTACTGAATCAATGAAGAGAGCGAGGCACACGGTGCTGTTCATAGATGTACTTGGCTCCCCACTAACAATACAAGAAAATCTAATTGCTGCAATTCTGAATTACCAAACATGACCCTGTTGCTAGGGGATGTGTAATGAAAGGTCCAAAGCCTATCTGTTCTTAGCATGATATTTACAGCACTTTCTTTAGTCAGAGTTCAAAATAAATGCTCTGCTGAAATTAGTAATTTAAACAAACCACAGGCCATGAGGTGTGAAACAATACCTAAGAAAGGAACTAAAAACAAATTTAGGGACATTGCAAATACTACCAAACGCGTATGTCTCACTTTTCAGTCAGTTCAGGCACACCTAGGAGCCCCAGGGGCTTATTGCAAAGCACTTAAAAAATGTTCTCAAGACAAATTGTTCTCTTGTTGTTTGCAGCAGCTCTGTGGGGAATACAGAGAGCCCACGATGTTGCACCTAAGGCATCGCAGATGCAGCACAGACCTGGATGCAAATATTATTTCTGCTATCTGTACATAGTACAACCATTGTCACAGGGAATTTGTGTTATATATAATGAAGTAGCATGGGTCTGACAAAGCATTCTTTATCATTCTGTTACTGCACTCTGTACAACGACCTATGGGCATTCTCAGCAAGGAATGAGCTACTGTTAGGATACAATCCTTTACAACACTAATTACCAAAATTAGAGCGCTGACCAGTAAGGTATAGGTCAAGACTTCTGTACTGGTAGATGGGTACTCAAAACTGTATCAGCTGTAGGCATCTAGAACAAGATAGCTATGAACTGCATTGGGACGGACAACACTCGTGAGAAATCTAAATGTCTTCGTACACAGAAAAATGTACACAGAAAATTAGTACACGGAGAGGAAACTTACTTCTTCTTCCTCCAGTCCAGTTAGATCCCAGAAGTAACTCAATCTCATCTGCAAACGCTTCCATTGTTCAAGGAACATAGTAGCTTTAGAACAAAAACAAAAAGGCAATTGTACAATTATAAATCCAATGCACTAAGGTGAATGTTTGTATTTCCTATAAGCCCCAACAGATAGCTGAAGTCCACTGTGCTAGGCCCGTTATAAATAAGCACTAAGAAACAGCCCCAGGCCCAATTTTAGAGAAAGAACACAAGCAAAGTATGGAAACAATAATCACTGTCATTTTACAGATCGAATTCAGAAAGATACAGCAGGGATTGCCCAAAGACACTGGTAACTTCTTGTTAGAGAACGGACCCGATTTCCTGTCTGCTGACACCCACCCCAAAACATCATCTCATCATCTCTCCATTAGTCACTCTGTAATTCAAAGCATATAAGAAACCAAAATCTAGGTCTAAATATTAATTAAATCTGTAACACCCTAACTGGCAAACAGGCGTTGCTGTTTCACTATTTCTAATCAGTCAGAAACATGGAATAAGGTCGATGTAGCCTGCGACAGGAATAAATTATTGACACCTATTTGTAAACTAAGAGCCTCAGTAATGCCAGGAAAATGACATTTTTTGAAATGTAAGATAGTGACACAGTTGAATGCTTTTGTGCTGCACAGACAGGGGGAATTGTTCTACAGGACTGGCCAGTAGTTCAGTCTCCTCCCTTTCCTTTTTCATTAACGAAGGAACAGATGTTGTACTGTTGTCTCATGTTTACAGCCTCCTGACCTTCCTCTCATAGGTGCTCTTTCCTCTAGGTAGCCCTTTGTCTATCTGCTCAGGATTTATGGACTTGGGAATTTATTGGAAATAGCACTTGTTACTCTTGACTTGTGGACACCTATTTTCAGCTGACTGTACTGCCAACCAGTGTAACGCACCGCCCCGCAAAAAGCCATGCCTAGAAACACCTGTGGGCACTATGTCCCCTTTCCTTAGCTTCACTTCACCTCTTCAGCAGGTGAAAAGGGGATTGTAAAAACACAGCTAGATCACAGCACTATTTGCATAACTTTGAACTTCTTGCAGATGTTCACGGGACACACAACAGCAGAGAATGAAATCCAGCCTCCTTTTGACTGCGTCTACACTTGGTGCAAGCTGTAAGATCACACTGAAAAAAGTTTGGCTACTATTAAAATAAGCTGACTGACAAGACAGAGTCTAATCAGTTAGCTGCAAGTATTTTCAGCACAAGTATACTCCCATAATGTAAGAAATAAGTGTCACTTAAACAGGGGACTGGAGGTACATTGAAAGTAAATCCAGACATTAAGCAATTAAGTTGCTATCTCTGCCCCCTCCTACAGAGGAGAGCTATATTTAACATGTTTTGAAAACTCAAGGGTTTTTAGATATCCTAAATACAAAAACATTTGGTTATTTTATAGAGTGCTATTACTCATTCTATTTTTACCTGTTATTCAAAAAGTCAGTTCCACATTTAGCTCGGTAAGAATTTATTTGGCTAGATGCAGTAGCTGTTCAGAAATCAGCAAGTTTGCACTGACTTACACGAGTAGAAAAGCAGTCCCGTTACATTCAACCGTCCTTCTAGCAAAAACCTCCTGACAGGTGACATTCAGCACCCCAGAACACCAGCGACACTACGCACAAGCAGCCAGGCGTTACTCTGGATTTTGTGAACGTGGCCACTCACACACAGTGTTGCTGGAGTCACGGGCACGTTACGGTGCACCAAGATCAGCTAGTAAAAGCATAACTTCTTTCAAGATATTACCCACAATAAGTCATCTGCCTTTTAGAGACAGGGAGAAGGCAAGCAGGATGAAAAACTTCTTGTGCCCAGCACCATCACGGAGGGAGGCCACCTCAAGTCACCCGGCTTTGCGCTTTGAAGTGTAAAGCTGCAAGTCACAAGACACGTCAGTTTCCCCATCACCCTCCTACCTGCTAGGGGGAAGCACTCGGGCAACATCTACCCCAGACACTGCAGGGCAAGCTGATTAAGTGCAGGAATGAGATCCGTCATTCAGCAGAATGAGCTCTAGATAAATATAACTGCTACCATCTCCCAGCAGTAAACCAGCAAAATCTGTGTAATCTAATACCCAACAGGCAAGCTGGGCAGTTAGGAAAGGATACGTCACTCTGCTTTGCTTTGCGTTTGACGGTGGTAACTTTTTGCATTGACAAGCTCCCTTATCACGGTCCCAAGAACAGACTTTTCCAAGCTGTGGGAAACATTTTTTGGAGGGAGGCTACAGCTCAGAAAGAACTTTGTTATTCTTAAAAGTCCTTTTTTAAAAAGCAATGAATATGGAACTTTTGTTCCTTTCTGTGCCTTTACAGATCCCACCAAATCATCCCAGTGCAAGGTTCCATCACCATTTTCCGTTGCACGTTGCATTGGCGGTACTAAAATGTAACTGTCTTGAATGAGGCTGCATGGAAACGTTCACGTGCATGGATGCAACTTTACAGTATAGATTATCTGTCAGAAGAATACTCTTTACCTATGGAAGAGTAAACGAATTGTCATTTTCACGCATGCTGTCCAAACAGCTACACTGACACTTGGACCAGGCGCTGTTTTGCAAGCTTCACAGCAGCAAGTAAACTGTGACAGCTTATCTGCCAGTCTGCTCTGTCATTGGCAGCAATCTGAAGTAAGAAATAAGTCATTGTGAGAGTCTAAATCCATCATCTTTTGCCATTTCTGTCACTCGTAGTGCTTACGTAAGCTCTAGCTTCTGCGCAAGGCATCCTGGGAACTGATAAACTAAAACTTCTTAATCCCATGATCTCTTCTGTCCACGAATTCCTTACAACCCCTGTGCTGTCTGTACCTGACACCAAGCGACCAGTCAGTCATTTCTGAAACAGGCCACGACGTTCTATCGGGGTCGTAACGTATAACACAGCGCTTGCCGAAGGATGACCACAATACAGTAATATATTTCCTCAATTTCATATTAAGAATGAAAACTTCATTTTTGCGAACTATGGATCGGGAAATGAAAGGATCATTTCACAGTAGCAGTGACACCTTTAACTTTCTCAGAAAACGAGATCCAGAGTGAACAAGGGCAGAGCACCAGCAATAACACACGCAAGCACAGCACACACACTTTTCAGGGCAGAGGTGAGGCCAGAAACAATAAGAACACTACTACAGTGCTTTCATTAGGGTTTATGGAGTGTTTTGACATCCTCACCGAGACAGGGCATACTTGCCATTAAAGAAAACCACGCTTGTTTCGATGGAGTACTTCAACATATTCTAACTGAAACAACAGTAGTCCCATTGTTTTTGGAATCTCATGAAGCTTTGATAAAATTATGCGACTAAGTTGTCCCACATGGAAGTACATTCTGTGCTTAAGTGAAACCCTTTCAAGGGCTTGCACCACATCGATCCCCAGATACGTTCCGGCCCCAAATGCAGAAGGTGTTAAAGGGACTTGCCGTGTCAATAGCGAATGAAGAAAAAGAAGAAAAACATGGCAAAGATTAGAAGCGCCACTAAACGAGGCAGTAGAGGGAGAAAAGACACATTTTTTCATCCTTGAACTATCCAGCTCCTCTCCATCGATTCCAAAGCTTGCTGTTGACCGCAGAAAGCCTCAAAATGCTGCTTTCTCCAGTCTCGGCACAGACAGCCCCTCAAAGGCCTTCTGAGGCGTGCTGGCTTCATAAAGCTCTAGGTATCACATTCAATCCAAGACCATTTTATTATACGCAAGGCTACTGTGCGTTCCGCTACTGCGCGCTGCAGCTTTTATTTCTGTCAGTAGTCCAGAGACCAAATGACACTGTTAACGTGCAGAGCAGTACTCACCCCAGAGAGCCATAAAGATGGAGAAGAAGACTGTGGCAGGGTTGTCAAATAAGTGGCTAGCTCGAGCGGTGGCACAAGCAGAGCTGAGGTTCCAGTAGTCACAGAACTTGTCACACAGGGGGCACATGGTGAAGGCATTGCGCTGGTCGCACATTTCTTTACTAGGAATAAGTGCACAAATTCTTAGAGTGTCTCCCGCTCAGAACAAGGGGACGCACAGCAGCGGTATCAAGCAGCACATCGTAGCTATTACAAGCTATTAGCAACATGTGTGGTTTACCTTTGCAGAGACCAGAAGCTGTGTGTTTTTTCGAGGCTCGTCGCCGTGCACTGGAGTATTACAGGGACCTGTACTGGTTTTGGCTGTGGCAGAGTCAGTGTTCCTCACAGGAGCTAGCACAGGCTGTGCTTTGCATTTGGGATGGAATGGTGTTGATAATACAGGGATACTGGAGTTATTGCTGAGCTGTGCTTACACAGAGTCAAGGCCTTTTCTGCTCCTCACATCACCCACCAGCGAGTAGGCTGGGGGTGCGCGGGGAGCTGGGAGGGGACACCGCTGGGACAGCTGACCCCAAGCGACCAAAGGAATAATTCATACCATATGACATCATGCTCAGCATATAAAACTGGGCAAGGAGAGGGCAAAGGGGGATGTTCAGCATTAGGATGTTTGTCTTCCCGAGGAACCGCTACACGCGCTGGAGCCCGGCTGTCCTGGAGATGGCTGAACACCTGCCTGCCCACGGGAAGCTTTGCTTTGCTTGCATGCCCAGCTTTGCTTTACCTATTAAACTCTCTGTATCTCAACACATGAGTTTTCTCATTTTTCCCCTTCTAATTCTCCCCCCGTTCCATCGTGGGGGAGTTAGCGAGTGTCTGTGCAGATGCCATCTGGGGTTACACGATGACAGCACCTTACCAGCAGAAACCAGTGCAACACAGCAACCAATCTAATCACCGCACTGCGTTAGTGGATTACTGAAGACTGCATCACTGGAGACCGAGTATGGTTTCAGCTTTTTTCATAAGCTTTGTGTGTGAAAGACTTTCACACCTGCACAGTCTTACTCGGGTGAACTGAGGAGCGTACAGCTCCAGCGTCCTTCCCAGACCTGTGAGCTAAGGAAAGGCTAGCGGCTTTGCTTCCTTGAGAGCTGGCGCACTGTGATTATTACTGTTCCTATCCTGCCCATCATTAAAGAGCATTTTCCCTATGTCTTCAAATGAAAAGTAATTATTTAACTTGCAGTATCAATATGTTCACTATTATATCATTTGAAGCATACAGCTGTTTCCAGCTATCCTATCCTCAAAGTAATGCTCTCTTCTATTTCAAAAGGCAGCAGAGGGTGCTGCAGATACATCTTAGCCATAAATCTCACTTAAGTTTAAATGTTAGCACAAACTTTCCCACGGACAAGCACAGCCCATCAAGATTCATTCAGATCAAGCTAAGAAAAAAAACCTTTACAACCTTGGTCACATGTTGTTATTCATTGTTCACCTATCAGCAACGATGTCCTGCTGCAGGGATTTACTTCAAAAGCTGCCAATTCATCTGAGAGAACGCAGGAACAGCCACGAGTGTGACCAGCTACCAGTAATCCAGGATCCTGTCTCCACCAGAAGTCAGACACAGATAACACAGAGGAAGTGTCCTGGTCTGCTCTGCGCTGACACGGACATTAACATCGTTGTGGCACTCTGGCAGGTTTTGTTTAGTGTAACATCCTCAGGACACGCAGCACAAAACTCAACGTTTTTTTTGTAACTATCAAGAAGAATACAGTGAATAACAAATACATTCAATCTGCTAACTAGTGTTCGTCTCGCTTGTGCATATAGCCTGATTTTACTAAGAGCAAAGTAATCCAGGAGTACTGGTTCCTTCGCATTAACTTCAGCGAGTGCTGCACAGGGTCTTTCCGGGTCAGCACGGAGATACGTGCATTCGTAAAAAGCAAAGGGATGTCATAAAAAGCACCCCTGGGATAATGCAGTAGACTGCACTTTCTGAGTTTCTATTTCAGGAGCTGCAATACTGAACAGCCAAATAAAAGTGTGTTGTTCAAATGTCTTATCTACCCAGCGCATGTCTATTTCTAATGCTCACAAGGTTGTTCATGATACATCGTTGTTCTTCAGACAGGTTAAAAGCAACTATTCTCACTAAGGAATACGAACAGAAAGCACAGTCATATCATTTTCAAATAACAAAATTCCTGCCGACAGAGAAACTTACCTAGGAATGTCACTCTCGATGGTTATACATCCGTAAAGAAACACAATAATCCCAACTACTGAAGATGGAATGAGGAATTCTGTATACAAACCCAGCCAGGCAAAATAAAGTCCTATCTTTTCTCCAAAATACTTTCTGAAAAAGAAGAGATTAAAAACAAAAGAAAACAAAAAAGCACGTGTCAGGGGTATAATTTTCTAAAGTGTTTTACAGCTTCTTAGCTGTAAATCCCTTAAAGTTAAAATACCAATTATCAAAGACACGGATGAAAACCCGCGTATCTTAAAGTCGGTATCAACAAATGGAGTTATTTGGGCGGTTTGGGATTCTCTGTTCTGAGGAGTTAAACACAGTCCGGTATCACTATGATTCCTATCTAACATCTGCTCAGGGAAGACTGCAGCTTTTGCATCTCTTAAATGAAGTCAGTGAATTATCCCTCACTTCCACCGAGAGGAGCAGACTTTCAACCAAATGTTTAGCAGAAATCATTGGAAAGGCTTTGGCTTCTCAGAAGGTTATCTGGATACGCCATCATTCTTTATGTCTGCAGTCCTCCTGAATTCAGCTGGTGAGTCATGGACAACATCTACGGGAAACATAGAAACACAGCAATGTCTGGGCTGGGAGGGACCTCCAGAGGTCACCTGGTCCAGCCCCCCTGCTGAGAGCAGGGACAGCCTCAGCTAGAGCAGGTTGCTCAGAGCTCTCTCAAGC
>JAAGNO010002836.1:0-21159 GCA_033439905.1 Ceryle rudis | reverse complement strand
ACTTTGTACAATTCCCATAAACTTCAAGGAATTATTTGCAAACAAGAGCTCCTTGCACTCAACAACTCCTCATGTTGAAACTCAGAGCTGAATTTTGTCCAGAACCACCCTTTTCCTGTAACTTAAGCCCGTTGTTTCCATGTGCTGGCACCGGCTGATGATCCTGGTCATGTATCCCAGCCCTCGGGAGGTCTGTGGCCGAGGTGATGCAGCGAGCTCCTTGTTTCTACAACATCCCAGTCTGCTTATTCCAGCTCGGGGAAGGGAATTGGAGCAGAGCACGTGCTGGTGGACAGACAGCGATAGCAGCATCTCTGCCCAGCATGGAACGCCCTGTCCTTGCTGTGCTTCTGGCTCCAGTACTAAGCTGGTGTGACTTGGAAGAGATTGCCCTCCGTGTCTGATAGAGCTAGAGCTATTTACCTCGTGACGAGCCCTCTTGCAAGAGCTTCCAGTGTGGTAAGCACGCTTCGTTAATCCTTCAAAATCAGAGGATCCTAAAAGGGTCCCTGTCACAGGCTGCACAGCAGAGCCTGTGAAGCTGGGGGCTGCTTGTTCTCAGACTCAGGCTGCTATGGATGCGCTACAAAGTCACATTCCCTCTCATTTTTCTGCTCTCTCCTTCCATTTGGCAACAAGTGCATCAGATTTACAGCCCTCTGCGGCTGTGACCTCACCAAGTCAGGATCATTCAAGCTGCTTGCAGGGTTGGAGGGGAGTAGGACCCATCTGCTTAACCCTGTGGATGACGTGGCCAGCTCAGCAGGGCTGCCAGTCACCCAGTTCTTCACTAGCTCTGAGCTCTGCCCCTTCGCCTCTTTCAGTGGCTCAAGCCACATCTTGTGCAAGGAAACACTGGCTTCTTACTGGCAGGAGGAAGTTGGATGGTTGCTCTTGAGTAATGTGTAACCAGCCTCTCCCGGCAGCTACTGAGCAGTGTGATTTGCAGAGCAGTGACCTCTTTTTTGGTTGGCAGTCCAAAGGGAGGAGAAGTGGGATTTAGTTCAGTCCGGTGGCATGACATCCACCGTGACCTCAGCGGTCTGTGTCACCCTGCCACGGCTCACCTGAGCTGCACTCCCATCACCCGGAGCAGGCCCGTGGTGCTCAGGAGCTCTGCAGCCCATGCACATCCCCGTGTCCTTTCCCTGGGTGTGGCAATAACCTTTGCAGCGAGTTTGAGTGACGGGGACTGGTAGTGGTGGTGTCACTCGGCTGTGTCCCCTGCAGGCATCGGCCCGGCCTCAACTCCAGGGTCAAAGCTGGCGTGGGGGTGGTCGGCATGGTGGGGTACCCCGTGGAGATCTGGACCCTGCTGTGGGCAGGAGCAAGGTGGGGAAAGTCGCGTTGACAGAGGCCTGTGGTTGAAGAGCTGATGGCAGGGGTGGGGGTACTTCTGGAGAGCAGACGCTGGGAGCTGCTGCCAAGCCTGGAGGAGATGCTGTCCAGGTGCTCGCCTGGGTGACAGGGATGTTTCCCAGGCTGATGGTGCTGTGCAGCTCTCCAGCGGAACCCTGTGGTGGGGGAGGAGGTGACACTGGCCCTCAGCCTCTTCCTGCAGGGAGGAAATCTCCATCCCCTGTCTGCCAGGGACAAGGTGGGCCCTGAGGCAGGGCATCCGGATACCTGCTGGAAGGCACATCAGCTCCTGAACCTGCTCTGGGGGAGAGCAGAGCAGAGCTGGGAGCTGCTTCTGGGAGCTGTATTCACGTGCAAGCTCCTCTGCCTCCTGTCCTGGCAAATAGCTGCTCAAAATAGCGCTTGAGTGCTGCCAGCTTCTGGCTGCGTCCTTTGGCCGATTTGGAGGGTCCCCAGCTCCCACCTGTCTGGGGGTGGTGTAGATAGGGCCTGCTCCCATGGGCTGGCAGGGTCTCGAGCCTGGGCTGGGTGTGCTCAGCAAGGGCATGGCACCCTGCTCGGGGCCTTGGCAGGGCTGAACCGAGCTGACTGTGTCTCCTGCCAGCCCTGGGGCGCAGAAGAAGAAGCTGGGAGCTCTGGAGAGCCGTGTAGATCCACTGGGGAAATGAGCTGACCGGCAGAAGCTATTTGCCTGAAGATGGGTTGGGTTTACTGGGGGATTTTGGCCTCTGCTGAGCTGCCTGGGGAGTGTCCCATCGACTGCTTCCATCCTTGTGTTGTACAGGGAAATGTTTCTTCGTTCTCTTCCTTTCTGGGACTCCCGTCGGGTGATGGCACCCCATGTTTGTGTCATTAAACAGCATCTTCTTGCACTGCCAAGGAGCAGAACAGGCAGAGCCTTCCTTGGGTGATGGGTGTGCATGTGCTGGGGAGTGGCAGCTCCTGGAAGAGCTGTTTGAGCAGCTTGTGGGGCTCTGTTGGTGGCAGGAGGAAAGCATGGGTACCGCTGGAGTGGGCTACAGCCACGGCGTAGGAGGAGAGGAACAGCACTGGGTGGGTAGGACTGGCAGGAGCAGTGGTCCTTGATCCCGTGTTGAAACAAGTGTCTCTCCCTCCAGGGCTTTAGAGGGATTCCATAGTGGCCTCTCTTGGCAGGGCTCCTGCAGCTGCACTGGGCTGGACTTGCCTCTTCCAAAGAGCTCACCATGAGCTGATGCTGTCGGTTTGAAGGAAGCTTGGACCACTGACTCTGGCTCTACTGGCTTCAAAGTTTCAGTCAGCTTCCCCCAGGCTTCCAGTAAAATTTCCACACTGGGAGTGGGCAGAGCTTAGTGTGCAACTGAAGCACCTTGAGCACATGAGACCATGCAGGACAGGCATGTGGGTGGACCAGAGGGCAAATGAGGTGGAGGTTCTGTGTCCAGACAGCTGCCTCTGTGTCCTCCCACCTGCCCGGGTGATAGCAGACCCCACCACCTCCCAGTGCTGCTGCTGTCTGACTGTTCTTCTCTTTTTCTGCAGAATCATCAAAACTGTGGTCAAGACCTTCAAGTATTTCTTCGGTCTGAGGTTTGAGGTGAAGGGTTTGGAGAACTTCGAGGTTGAGGGCCCTGCTATCATTGTGTCCAACCACCAGAGCATCCTCGACATGATGGGTGAGGAGCTGGTAGGAGGGAGGGAGCAATGCCCACCGTCAGAGAAAGATCAGCTCAGAGAAAGAGGTCTCACCCTGTGCCATCCCCATAGGGCTGATGGAGGTCCTGCCCGACAACTGTGCCCAGGTGGGCAAGAAGGAGCTGATGTACGCTGGCACCGTGGGGCTCATCATCTACCTCGGCGGGGTCATCTTCATCAACAGGAAGAGCACCACCAGCGCCAAGATGGTGATGGCAGAGGTGGCCAAGACTATGGCAACTGACAATGTGAGTGTGACTGTGGCAGGGTGACATGGGTCTGGGCATCCTGGGGTGACGTGATGTGGGGGGATGTGGACCTCCTGGAGCTGGCTCACCTGGAGCAACAGCCACCTGCAGCTCTTGGCAGGGCTGGCCGGTGGCTCGGCCAGCAGGATGGGAGCACTGCAAGTGGGTTGCTGGAGCAGAGCCTTATCTCCCCGTGTGCAGGTGAAGGTGTGGGTGTACCCAGAGGGCACGAGGAACTGCACGGGGGATTTGCTGCCGTTCAAGAAAGGAGCATTTCACCTTGCAGTCCAGGCACAGGTAACGGCGCTTTGCTCCTGCACAGGGGCCCCGAATGCTTTCACAGTGACGCTGCAGACTGGTCTGCAGTGCTGTGGTTTGTTTGTCCAGTGAGCTGTGTTCCCAGGTCAGAGCTGAGCTCCTCAGCTAAACCACCGTCAGTGCTGCCCAGCAGGAGCCGAGAGCCTTTTCCATCCTCCCAGAAGTGGCTGGGTGGCTGCAGACAGCAGAGAAGCAGCCGTGTCCTCTCCCCACTGCCCCAACACTGCATTCCCAAGGTCCCACCTGGAGGGCAGAGCATGAGGAACAGGGACACTTGAGCCCCTAGCTCTGGGCTGTGCAGGCGGCTGCCGGGCAGTGTTTGTGCCCAGCACAGGCTGAGGCACAGGGCTTGCCGCTGGCAGGGAGCCCAGCGGGTGCTGTGCTTTGTGAGCTTGCCTGGGGAATCCCAAAGCTGTGGATGGGCTTCTCAGTCCCCCAGGTTGCGATACCGTGGTGTTGACTCGGGGGTGTTAATGCTGGGGCTTCAGAGCAGCATCTGGGCTTGCTCTGGGTGGGAACAGCTGCTCCCTCCCCGACAGCCACATGGCACCTCTTGGTATGTCTGAAATGCCTTCTCTTGCCAAAATTCCAAGATCCATGAGCAGTTAGTGGGGGAGAAGACAAAGAGCTCCTTGGCTTCACACAGCCAGAGCTGCCAGGGCTCCCGAAGGAGAGGTGCCGTTCGTCTGGGCAGAGCCCTGGGGCGCTGTGCCAGGGACGCTGAAGACCTGGCTGTGCTGCCTGTGCCCAGGCAGCTGCTGGAACCTGAGCTTGGCTGCCAGGTGCTGGGGACTGGGTGCTGGAAAGGTGGCTGGGAGGAGAGAACTTGCCTTCCTGTGCGTGCTCTGCCTTGTTTCTCAGGACTGGGGTGACTGAAGGCCTGAGGGGACACTGCCTTTGTGAAAAGAGGTGTTCTAACAGGGATCCTGGAGAAAGGAGTAGGTGCCAGATCTCTTGCTGGGTTCTACTGGCCAAGCCCAGGGTGTAGCCTGTGTTGTACCATCCCCATTCCCACCGGGGTGATGCAACCAAGGCTGGTGGCTGCTCAGAAGGAAAGGAGGACAGTGGAAATGGTACCAGCCTCTGCCAGCACTCCTCCTTGAGTCACTGAAATAATGATCTGTGCTGCTCTCCTGGCGCTGGCTCTGCCTCTCTGAAGCTTCCCTGGGAGCAATTGACTGCAACTGGTGACTCCTTTCCAGCTGGCGTGGCCCAAATGTGTACAGCATGACAAGGCCTGTCAAAACAGACATCCTCCAGTGTCTGCAGGTCAGAAAGTACCTGACTTCTGAAGCCTGTCTTGGGGCACGAAGCCCTGCGAGCTGGTGCTGACCTGAAGCTGAAGTGTAGCCTGGCCCTAGTGCTTTGAATGTCCCTGTGCCTTGAGTTGCTGGGAGTGGTTTCGGTCCTATTTTCCTACTGACTGTCCCAGCCTTTGGAAGTGGGTTTTCTTGAGGGGCTGCTTGTGCCCTGTGTGTCTGAGAGCTGGGCCAGGTCAGCTGTGCTGTGTGGGGTTTGCTGCTGATCTCTGGCCTGCCCTGAGTTGCTGCAGTGCGAGTAACTGCTCTTTTTTTTTTTTTTCCTGCCTCTTCCCCAAGGTCCCCGTGATCCCCGTGGTGTATTCCTCCTTCACCACCTTCTATAACCCAAAGAAGAATCTATTTACATCAGGTACCAAAGAGCCCAAGGGTCTTTGCAGTCGCTTGGAGCTGGGGTGATGTGGAGATCTGGCTCACAGGGGTGTGAGAGGGAAGCAGAGCTGGGGTGAGCAGGAGTCCCTCTGGGAGATGTGTGGAGTCAGTTCAAAGCACTTGGCACCGGAGCCTGGGCTGGGTTCACTCAGGAAAGAATATAATTAAATACGGTGAGGGATGTTTTAATGAAAACTTGGACACCGCCTCTTGCTCTCGGAACTGGTACAACCCAAGTCATTGGGTGAGGGAAGAAGCAAGCGTGCTCTGCATCCTGACCTTTCAAAGCAGAGCAGGGAAACTGGTCCTGTCAAAGCTCTAAAGTACAAGTGCTGGGCAGAAAGTTGCCTTTCAGTCAACTCAGAGCAGTAACTCTTGGTTTTAGGAGGAAGCTGTGCCTGCCATGCTCCCTGCCTGGGTGCCTGGGGCCAGCCAAAGGTAGGAGGGTTAGACAGAAGCAGATGGAATGAGCATCTGGTGCAGGCTGAGCAGGACCAGGGCCCTGGAGCTGAGCAGGTCCATGGCCTGGGGTCCCCAACTTCTCTCTTGGCCAGCAGGCAGGGGCAGAGCCTTGCAAAGGGCTAAGCTCTGGCTGGGGTGTCAGTTTGGGGTGCAAAGGAAATACTCTGCTTGGTGCAGCAGTTTGAGGGCAGGGTCTTATCCCCAGAGTGAGCTATCTCTTCCCCCTGAGACCAGTGCAGCCTCTTGGGGATGGATGTGTGAAGCCCTGTGAGGGGATGAAGGCTGTGCTGGGGCTGCCCAGGGTGGGGGGAAGCAGGGGCCCTGGGAGGGCAGAGAACTGTGCCCCTGTGGCATGTGGGTTTCTCACAAGCTCCCCTCTTGTTCCCAGGCAAAATCAAGGTGGAGGTTCTACCTCCAATAGAGACCAAAGGCCTGACATCAGATGATGTCTCTGACCTCGCTGACAGATGCTTCCACACCATGAGGGAGACCCTCTTCAGGCTATCAGGCCGTCCAAGTCCAAGTGAAGCGAAGGACTCGTCCTAGATGCTTCTCCAGTGGCGTCACCGTGTGGTGGTGGATGAAGTGACCTCTCCGTTGCCAAATACCGAAGGAACTTCTCTTCCTCTGCAGTGACTTTAGCTCTGGGAACACCACAGACTGGCACACACCGGGTGTCAAGCCAGCACTAAGGTTCCCCGTTGAGTGGATTTCTCTTATGGGTTCATTCTCTCGTAACGACACGTCTCCTTTATCTGAATTTCTCAGGCATCAAATGTGTACTACCAAAGGGCTCAATGACCAGAGAGGTGAGTTCCCCCAGCTCAGGCAGCTGGTTTGGGTTGACAATGCAAACCTGACTGGGGGCTGAGCTCTGCCTCCCGTGAGTATCCCTGCACCCGTGTTCCTGCTGCCTCAGCTTGTGCTGTGCTGGCCCAGATGAAAACCACCCAGCAGCAGTTTGTACCTGTGCAACCTCGACGCTGCTCAAACAGAGCTGAGAATGGGGTAAAAATCCAGAGCCTGGCTCATCGGCAGCAGTGGGTATGTGAGGGAAGCTACAGCCTGACCAAGCCAGCGGAGATGGTCTGGGCAGAGCTCAGCTGGATGCTGTCCAGCCTTGGCTTAGTCCTCTTCTGAACAAAACCCCACGCTTGCTTCTACTGTTTGGAGCCACCAGCTTGATTTTTAAAACCCACACAGATCTGTGGGAGTCCTGGGCAAACCTGTCCTCACGTGTGACGTGGTGGCACGCATGTCCTGCCTGACACACACTGGGGCTGGCTCAGAGCTTCCTGGCTGGTGGGAAACCCCTGGGGGTGGTCGTCCAGCTTGGTCGCAGCAGCAGCAGCCTGGTGCCTGCGGTACCTGTCGCAGATGCAAAGGGTTCTGTCGTGCTCGTTTTGCCGCTTGTCATGGTCAGCACTGGCCAAAAGATGGTGCCTGTCCCGCGTATCTCTGCTGGTCTCAGTGGAGCTGTTGCTCTGTGAGGCTTGTAAAACCCCTGCAGAGCTGCAGGGTGGGTGAGCTGCTGCTGTAACGGGGCTCAGAAGGCTCCAGCTCTCCCTTAGGGGAAAAGGGGGCTCCTTCTCCCCTTCAGAGGAAGGGGTTTCCCCTCTGCTTCAGGGTAATGGACCAGCAGGGCTCCTGCCTCCCTTCCTGGGAGCTGCAGAACTGTTGATGCCTTCCCCAAAGAACAAGGCTGGGTCAGGCCTGTGGTTCCAGGGGTAACCTTCGCCTCTAACTCGGGTTCAGGGAGGCTTTAGCTGCCCTGTTCGTGGCGCAGGGTGTGCAACCTTACCGTGAGCCACCTGGGGCTTACTCAGGTACCCAGCACAACTGGGTTTTGGGGCTGCGTTGGTGGGATTGCAATCACGGGGCATTTTGGGGTTAAAGCCTCAAGTGGGAAAGGCAGAGCTCTGTGGAGCCTCCCCAAGGGCTGAAGCTCTTGGGCTGGTGGGGGCTGGGGGGCTTTATGAGAGGGGCTTTACGGTACAGACTCAGGGGCCAGACCCCCCATGGCATGGGTCAGGGTGGGAGGGTAGGAACTGAACCAGCACTTTGTAAGAGCAGCAGATAAAGAGCTGCCATGGAGGTTAAACCCAGGAGGGTCCCGGAAGGCTCCTGGGGGGTGATAACCATGTCCACAGTGACTCCTGCAGCATCCTTCCCTGGGAGGAGGGAGCAGTGCCTCTACGTGCAGTTGTCCGCTGCTCACTTTTAATTGGGTTGAGAATTATGTTACGTGCTTTAAAAAAGGAAAAAAAAAAAATACACCTTTGCTTATTTAAATAGAGTCCTGGTCTTGTGTGGGAGCTGGGGGAGGAGGGGGTGCTGCATGGAGGAGGGTGCTGACCCCTCGGCTCCTGCTGGGGGTGGGTTTGGTGGTTGAGGGGTGATGGCAGGTCCCTGTCCCCACCTTGTGCTCCTGCACCCCAGCCTCAGGCTGAGCCACAGCCTGGCCAGAACTGGGAGGACAAACACTTGCGGGGACCTCTCGCAGGGGAAGAGGAAGGTGGTGCCTGTGTGGGTGGGAGCTTCTGTCAGAGCAGGGTGCTGGAGCGAGCAGTGATCCCACAGCCTCAGTGTGCACAGCAGGAGGCTTTATTTTGGTACAGCCCCTGTTGCAGGGTAGGAAGGTATCGGGCTGGTCACAGCTGCTCTGCTCTACTGGTGTCCTTGGGCTCGAGCAAACAGTGCCAAGGGGCAGATGGGCACGTGTGCCGCGGGCTGACGGTGCAAGGGCTGTTGGCTCCAGCAGAGACCAGTCAACCCAACAGCCTGTGCCAGTGTAAACACCTGGGCTTGCCAGGCCTCGGTCCCCAAGCTGCCCCACAGGGGACTGTCTCCCCTCCTTGACCTCACCCTGTTGACGTTACAGAGCGGCACAGGTTTGTCCCCATCTGCTCGCTGATGATGATGGGAGTGGCACGGGAAAAGGTTTTCTATTAAAGCAAGTAAAATTGGACTCTGGACCTTCAGGGCTTCGCCTTGAGAGGTTGTGGAGTGTCATCTGGAGAGATTCTGAACCTTCCTGGATGTGACCCTGGGCCCCCTGCTCTGGGTCACCCTTCTGCAGCAGGGGGGGGTTGGCTCAGATATCTCCAGAGGTCCCTTCCAACCCCTACCTGTGGAGGTCTGGGATTCAGACCCATGGAAAAGCTTCATCCTTGTTACTGCTCTGTAGGGCCCAGGGATGGTGCAGAGACTGGGAGCAGGTAAATCGTGAGCAAGCTGCTGCCGCTGCCCTGCCAAAAAGCAGTGAGGCCCCAGCCCACCTCCAGCACCTGTGGAGAGAGGCTGGACCCAGAAAGCAGAGCAGAGCAGAAGCTGCAGGGATGGGCACCTGCTCCCTGTCCCCAGCCAGGGCAGTACCTTTGCAGGGACTGGCTGCACCCCTCCCTTGCCATGATGCCTGGCTTGGGGCTACCAGAGTCCTTTTTGGCCTTAGTCTTCCAACCACAAGACTTGTCCCCACCTTCTTTGGGTGGGATCAGGTAGGGGGAGCATGGGGGGTGGCTGTCCCAGGTCTGTGCTCCTCAGGAGATGATGTCCCAGGGTAACGCTAAGAAAAAGCCAGGCAAAGCCAAGCACCACACAGCTTTGTGTAGGGCCAGTCTCTGGCACAGCCAGATGGGCACCAGAGGGCACAAGGAAGGTATTTATTTTC
This sequence comes from Ceryle rudis, assembly GCA_033439905.1. NCBI lineage: Eukaryota > Metazoa > Chordata > Aves > Coraciiformes > Cerylidae > Ceryle > Ceryle rudis. The sequence continues at coordinate 11,737 of JAAGNO010002836.1, read as the reverse complement.
TGCCCCTCGGGCAGGAAGGGGGGGAGATGCTGAGGGCTCAGAGTCCAGTCTGGAAGTAACTGTGTGACCTTTGGTAAGGTGAGCTGGAAGAAAAAGCGATGGAGATGCTGAGGGGAACCCAGCCTTCTCCCGCTACCCTGTGCCTTCCTGGGGGTGAGGTGGCTTCATCCCCAGCCCGGGGCTGGAGGCTGAGATAAGAGCTGTGGCTGTGCTCGGCTTGCTCCAGTTCCTCGGGCGGGTGGCTAGAGTTCATTCTTGCAGGAACCTGGGAAGATGGGGGAAAAAAAGAACAATAAACCAACACTCCAGTAATGCTGTTAGCCTGGGTTTGGTTTGTCCCTGTCCCCAGAAAGGATGAGGTTCACCTCAACCTCAGCAAATGCCACCCACGCTTTCTGCTTTCCTTTTGCCAAGCAACCCCAGGCTGGCTCTGTCCCACTACGTTCAAGAATGTCACTCTTTCCTCCCTGCCATGACACCATCCTCACCTGGGCCCAGGAAGTCCCGAGGAGTGGGAAAACCAGTGACAATACCACTGGCTGACCCAGGATGGGGCTGGGACAAGCCTGTCCCCACCAGACAGAGCCAGTGGCTCTATGTGACAGGAATCAGCAGCAGCTGTTGATGGCCACCAAAGTCCCTGGCACCTGGGGAGCTTCATGGGCTGGAGAAGGGACCACACGGGACAACTGTGGCACAGCGGTCAGTCTGTTGTGCTGCTCAACTGACTGTGTCACAGCCGGGCGGTGACCGTCTGTGAGCTGGGGGTAGTTCAGACTTAGAGGGTCTAAAGTGGTTATGACATAAAGAGATCTGACCTTGGGCCTTCACTGATGCTTCAAAAAAGAGAAAATGTTTGGGTTTTTTTAGGTCTTCCACACATCCCCCCTGGGCAGGTAACCGGAGGGTGCAGTTGTATCTTAGCATTTGGTCATGAAACGCTTCACAAGGCGCAGAAAATACGGCTACTTAATTCTCCATGGGGTGCCCTGCAAGCCCCAGGGCTTTCTGGAGTATGAAAGGACAGGCTGGTGTCCTCCAGGGACTCTCAAGACCATGAGAGGGACAACAACAAGTCTTGCTTGCCAGAACAGGCTTGGCAGAGGTTAATTTCAGGACTTGGGAGTCATCCCTTGGAATAAATCCATGTTACCTTGTGATACTGCTCACATTCCACAGGGCTGTCACTAATAATATGTGCAGGGCAATACCAGGAAAGCCAGCTTGCTGGAACACTCACTGCTTCTGATGATTGCTCCTTTCTGAGATGTTTTTTAAGTGTCTATTTGCAGCTACTTAGTCTTCAAACGAATCCTTTGAAGTCTTTTTATATCTAAGCCATTACCGCAGGCAGTGAACTGGGACTGGAAAGGCCCTGAAACAGTTTCCCCTTAAGCCTTTCCAAGCACCCTCACCCCTCTGCCATGAGCACTGGGCTGCTGCTGCACAGCCCACCCAGCCAGGCCTCGTTTCTGGGTGTTTGACTGGAATTATTTAATTGGAAAATGAGCTGCAAAAAGCCACCTATCAAAATAAAGTGTTCGTATGGTTTGTGCTCTCCCTGGAGCTCTGCACACACCTCAGGGACCTGAGGGGACACACACACCAGGCAGGACCCCCCCACCTTCAGCCATTTCACACATGACAGCTCCCACCAGTGCCTCTTCTACAGCGTTTGCTCCTTGGGAGGCTCTCTCTGGTCCACTGCTTGGTAACGGCCTGGCCTGTAGACTTCAAAAAGAAACGCCTAAAACTTCCCAGGCTCGTAAATCTGCCAACTTCTGCACGCTCCCTAAACTTCCCTGATTGACTTTTTTGGACTGTTAATTTCCTAAGAGCTGGGGTTTCTCCTCCAAGGACTAAGTGATAATGGTGCAGGAAGAGAACGCAGCTGCTGAGGGTGCTGCTCCACCCACAGCTCGTTGTGGGTTCCCTCTGCTTCTGCCCCAGAGCCACGTCTCCATGTGCCAATCCGATGGGTTTTGGCTGCTACAAGGGCAGTCAGATGGTGCAGCCATGGAAACAGCTTTGAAATTAAGCTAATGGGCTGTTTGTGTTCATCTTTTATTAATTACAGGCTGCTGAGCTCGGGGGAGATGCAGATTAATAGTGGCATATGTGTTACTGATCTCGCTGGCCCGCATCTGCTCACCGTGGCCAGCGTGGGTGGAGTGAAAGACTTCACCCCTGCTTTTTTCCAGGCACTTACACGTCTCCAGCCGTTCCTCAAGGAAAGAGATCTGCTCGCTCAGGGAGTCGATTCTGTCCAGTTGCTGGAGGGAATGGGACAGCCGGCTGATGGGGTCTGCGCCGACGTCCTCCGGCGCAGATGGCATGAGGTTGTGGAAGGGGGCCAGCACCAACTGGAGTTTCTGCAGGTAGAAGGGGAGCCATGAGTGTGTCCTCCCCAGCCAGAGGACCACCCAGCAGGACCTAGCACCCTGCTTCTTGGGGTGCACCCCACCGGGGTGGCCCATCAGGCAGCTCGTGGGGCTCTGGCTGCGTTCAAAGGGCCGCTGGGCTGGAAATGCTGCTGCGTGGGCGCTGCCGGCAGCGTGGAGCACAGCTGGGATCCCTGCGGCGTGAGGCCAGCGGGATGTTAAAAATAGAGCCGGGGTGGAGGGAAACCCTGGCTGCAAACAGCCCCGGGCGGGAGCTGGCTGAGCGCGGCATCGGAGGTGTGTGCTGAGAGCTCACCTGCTCCAGCGCTTCCATTCTGTTCTTCAGGACTTTCATTTCTTCCTTTATTTCACTGGAGGGACCTGAAAATGTGACCAAGAGAAGGTCAGAGAGTAAAAGCCCAAGGTGAAGTGGAAGGTGCTGGGGAGAGAGAGACATCGCTGCAGGGCTCTGGCCAAGCTCTGCTGCTTTCCACTCCCCCTCCTACTGATCCCGTCTGCCCCACTGGGACCAGGCCCTGGAGCATCAATGGGATCCAACACCTGCTGCAAGCACCGGCATCTACTCCTGCTGCTAAAGCACACAGGCCTCTCCGTGCTGCTGGAGCACCTGCAACAAAGGGGGGAATTTTTCAGGCAGTGGCGTGATGCTTAAAGGCAAAGACGTCTGGTGAAGCCTGGCCTTGCTGTCAGATTCACTTGTGCCCTGCCCCATGGTGGGCACAAAGGCTCGTCCCTGCTGAGGGCCCTGGATGGGGGCTAAAGGCAGGTGGCTCATGGGGCACGTGCAGATGGTGCCCTGCTCTCCCAGGCGTTACCGCGATGCCCGTGCTGGCCACAGCGCATTATTACTCACGGTACGAGTTTGAAGTGTCACAGCGCGTACCAAAAGTAATAATGGGCCGTCACCAGCGGTGCCCGCTGCTCCTCATGGCTCCGGACTGGTCCTGCGGGAAGGATGACGATGCTGGACAGAATGGCCACATCCCAGACACCACATGCCACGGCCAGGCTCTGTCACCCTCACAGATGGAGCAGCGGCTGGATTTGTGCACAGGGGAGGTTGGTCGGGTGGTAGAGGGACTCCCAGGTCACTGAGGATAAAGCTGAGGGGTTCTGGCTGTCGTCCCCTTGCCTGTCTCTTGCCACTCCAGCCACCTTGTAATGCTGAGTGTCAATCCCGGCTTTCACTGAAGGCCCCAAGCAGCTGGGGCTGTCCTGCAGTGGGGGGACAGGTTACCTGCTCGGCTGGAGGTTTCTGGCTCGGGTGCTGGCACCAGGGGCTGGCAGGTCTTGTCGTCAGCAGCGAGGCTGAAGCCGTCGTGGCAGGCGCAGCGGTAGCTCCCGGCAGTGTTGGTGCAGAGCTGGTCGCACCCGTGGCTCTGGCCGGCGCACTCATCCATGTCTGAAACCACAGGTCCGGCTCAGTGAGGACAGGGGTGGTGGGGAGGTGCCTCCCAGGGAGGGCTCAGCCCCACAAGCTGGGGGTCCTGCTCCCCCTGCTAGAGCCCTGTGGGTTCACACAGGGCGGGGATGTGATGGGAACCCAGACCGAGCTGCCGATTGTGGCGGGCACAGCTCTGGGTGCTCTCAGCACGGGAGGGTGTGAGCACCTGGGACGGTCTTTGCTCTTACGCCCAGCTGGAGTAAACCTGGGCTAACTCTGAGGGGGGTCTGGCCTCCTCCTCTCTGCCCACTCCCCCCACAAAAGAGCCAGAAACAAAAGCTGTGGTCGGAAATGTCCCAGCTCTGGCCAGGCGGGCGCAGGCAGCGCTCGGCTCTCATCCTGGATTTATGGCTGGGGTTTTGATTCCAGCCAGCCGTGGCGAGGAGCTATCAGCCTTTCAAGTGTGTACAAAACCCAGTAACCTCTCCTCACATGGGGGAGTTATTAAAGCTGTTCCCACAAAGCAAAATGAGCTGAACGGCTTCCCACGCCCGGGCGAATCTGTTTTAAGCAATGGGAAAAAAAAAAAAGTCCTTTCCCCCCTGTGCTGGAGCTGGAGCTGTCAGTGATGTGCTCAGCTCTGCCTGGCCCATCGTGGGTCAGTGCCACACGCTCCTCCTCTGCCTTACAGGAGAGTGGAAGGCTGGGGAATGTGGGTTTGTACCACACTGGTGTGCACCATGCTGCCTGAATTCCCCGTGCTCGGGCGAGGAACATCGGGCTGCTTTCATGCTGGCAAGGAGCTTGGTGTCTGGAGCTCGCCCAGGCTTCCTCTCCTCCTCCAGATATTTTTGGTTTGCAGATTTCATCTCTGCAGTAAATGGGCGTCTTAGTTTACAGCAAGAGTTTACAAAGCCTGGGAGATGGGTCATTCCCAACGCACGATCTCCAGCCGACCCCCCGAGTGTGAGGGCTGCTCTGCAGAAAGCCGCTGGCTGGCTGCGGTGTCACAGCAGAGTGCAGCCTCGGCTCACACCGACCCAGCGCAGAGCAGTGGCAGAGAGAAAATGTGGACGTCAGGGCTGCACACGAGGGCTGGGAGCACTGGCTCAGCCCCGGGGAGGTCAGAGCTCTCCTGGGAGCTGAGCTTCTCATCTTTCCTGGCCAGACCACCAGGAATCGCTGCCCTGGAGCAATACGTGTAGGGGTGTGTGAAGGGGTAACACACTGGTTCCCCTCTGTGGTCTGAGCAGCTCCAGGCATGTGCCAAGGCCCAGAGAGGAGTCATGATGGTGGGCCCTGTCCCTCACCGAGGGGTAGAGCGCCATGGCAGCCCTGCTGCTCCCTGGAGAAGCTCTCTCAGCGGCTGCAGGGCAGGCCCAACGCAGGGAGCCCTGTGTGGAGCGGGATGGTCGGTACCTGTCTGGCAAGCTGGCCCCATCCAGCCAGGTGGGCAGGAACATCTGCCAGGGAAAACGCAGCTCCCACCGTTCTGGCACGGCACCCAGCAGAGAGCTGTGGGACCAAACACAAGCACAGTGTCACTGGGCAGCTCTGGCGGGGGCAAGCTCCCTCCCCAGCCACCATGGATGTGTGTACGCACACAGTTCACACACAGTGCACACACAGTGCACACACACAGTGCACACACCCCCCAAAAGACACATCAGCACCGGTCCAGGGCCAGGATGCTCTGCCCCAGTCCCAGCCCCAGTGTGGTGGGGTTCAGCTGACTGGGGTGCACAGCTCACAGGACGGGTGGGATGAACAGGTCCTTGGTTTTTCAGCCTGGAAAGAGGCTGAGGTGCCTGCAGGCAGCACAGCAGGGAGGGAGGGAGGGATGGAGGGGGGCCAAGGGGCAGCAGCAGGCCCTGGGAAGCCCCTGGTGCTACATTCTGAGCTCATCTGGGGACTCCTGCTGCTGCTGCTGCTTTGCGTTTGGTTTGTGCTGTACATCACGATTGCCTCCTGAAAGCATTTCTCTTCCATTACTGCTGATTTATATGGAAACTACTTACTCATTTTATTTATCCTCTGGTAACTATAAAGTTAATAAGTGATCCCAAAGGAAAAAGGCCTGGGAGGCAGCAGAGAAAGGCTGGGAATTAAACGCAAATTGAACTGCATTTGGTTGCGATGCTGAAAATTTAAATGCTTTTCCTGACAGGCAGAGAGCTGGTAAATGAGTGAGCTGGCTGCCGGGGCCTCATCCAGGACCGGAGCTCCACGGCCCAGGGGGACTGGGGGAAGGACGAGCACTGGCAGCGGGGTGGCCCACCAGCCTCTTACCTCTGTTGCAGCCGAGTGCATGGCTGTCAGCTCTGCTCCAGCCGGGACAGCACGAGGCTGTGGGCTGGGGCAGCTGCCTGTACACCTGCCGGTAGGCAACCCGGTAGATGGTCCTGCAACGCAAGGATGGGGCTGAGCTGGGTGACCGAGAATCCACCCCGAGCCTCCCATCCCTCCCCCACGCCAGTGGGTCAGACCTGGGAGCCCTTTCCCCACGGGTCACGGCAGGCCTCCCCGCTCCCGCAGCTCCCACACGTCGCTGCCTCACTGGGACGGATCCGGCTCCCTCGCAGGGCCCGTGGTGCGGGCAGCTGCCCTCACCTGTAGGTGCTGCAGAGGCGGTGGCCCTGGCAGGTGGTGAGGTAGGGCTGGTAGATGGGCTGGACGTGGGACTCGGTGTAGGCGGCCGCCCGGCTCTGAGGTGTCACGGCACAGACTCTGCGGCTGCAGAGAGGGGAGCAGGTCAGACACCGGCTAAAAAGCAACTCACTGCTTCTCCCTTGGGAGCAAAGAGCTCCACCGATTTACACCAGCCCAGGACGTGGCCTGACAGTCCCTCTACAGAGGGCTATTTGAATGGCAGCGGCTGATAAAGCTGGAGAGGGGTCTAGAGGACAAGCCTTGTGAGGAGCGGCTGAGGGACCGGGGCCTGTTCAGCCGGGAGGAAAGGAGGCTCAGGGGAGAGATTTCGCTCTCCACAACTCCCTGAAAGGAGATTGGAGCCAGGTGAGGTCAGGCTCTTCTCCCAAAGAACAAGCAACAGGACAAGGGGAAATGGCCTCATGTTGCTACAGGGGAGGTTTAGGTTCGATATTTTGAAAAACTTCTTCCCCTCCAGGGTTGTCCAGGGCTGTCCCAGGCTGCCCAGGGCAGTGGTGGAGTCCCCAAGATCCCTGGAGGGGATTCCAAGCCCCCCGCGGAGCTCTGGTGCTGAGGGACAGGGGTCAGTGGTGCCCTGGCAATGCCGTGTTGGACTTGATCTTAAAGAGCTCTTTCAATCAAAATAATTCTATGACTCTAATGACACAGGAGGCTACTTCAAGCTGTTCCGGGCCAGCAGCACAAAGCTTGAGCTGTGGGCTGCACGGGCTCATCCTCCCCAGCCCCCTCCCAAAGGTGCTGACACCTCCTCATACACTCACCACGGCAGTGACCCTCCATCCTGGGGGAGCAAATGGGACCTAGATTTAGGGGGCCTTTACTCAAAGCAGTATTTCTTTCATTCATCCCCTCCCTTCCCCTAAAATCATTCACTTTCTGGGTGGATTTTTCCTTTCTCAGACTTGCATTCCTGAACAGATGCCCCCGTGGTCACCAAGAAATGAATGATTTCACAGGAAGGGTCAAGCTCACCGCAAAAAAAAGTAGAGGCCAGATGAAAGTCACTCTCCAGACTTCCTAAGATAACTGTGATCCTGTCAAAAACTTTCCCAAGGTTAACAGCCAAAGTGGTCTTAGCTAAAAAAATTTTTTTTTCAACATTTTCCAGCCCAAGCAGGTCAGTCCCACAGAGGAACTGGTCTACTTGTCTCATCCTCCCAGCCCAATTAGAAACTAGAATAAAAAGCCTGGGAATTAGCACGGACATCAGATGGCTTCCATTAACTCCAGAGATCTCCTCTCAGCCTCACTGATTAATGCTATAGAAGATGCAATTTTCAAACAGCAATTGTTTGCATTGCAAAATTTAGCATAAAGCTCTGGCTGCAGCCTGTGCGTGCGAGCGAGGAATTCAGCCTGGGGTTTCAGTCACCATCAGAACGCAAAAGGTTTAACACTCGAGGAGAGTATTTCAATGTCAAAACAAACTTTGTAGAAAATGTGAGCTGTGGCTGGGGAGAGGGTGCTGAGCTCGAGCTCCTTTTGGCTGGGGAAGAAAGTGGGGCATGGAGCTCTGGGCTTCCTCGGACCCAGCGGGAGCTGAGCTGTGCCTGCCCAGGCTGTGCTGGGATCCAGGGCGCCGTGTTGGACCCGTTCCATGGGCAGGGAAGGGGAATGGCTGGAGCTGCGGGACCGTGGACCACAGCAACCCAGGGAGCAGCGCGTGTGGCAGGCAACAACCCGCCGGGGCTTCCCACGCCTGCGTCCCCTGGATGGGGCATCCTCTGAGCTGGGAGGCTGTGTCCTCTGAAGGCTTGCTTGCAAGGCTCGATCAGTCTGACAGCAAGACTGCAGGTGTATTTTCGTGCAAGCGTGTGCTCAATAAAGATAATAATTCATGAAGAGCTCAGGGCCTGATTAGCTTCTGACTCTCCCAGACAAAAAGCCCAGAGTGTCTTTGTGTCCACCATATGAAGCCTAACAGGACATTTCCTCTGCGAGCTTTTTTTTGCTTCAGTGACAAAGAAAATAACAGCGAAAGGCTGCTGAGCCCTGGCTGCTCTGGGAGGACTCAGCAGAGCCTTTTCCCACCTCCACGCCAGCCCGGTGAGCTTCCCACGTACCTCGCCGTGATGCACAGAGAGACACACACACAGGAGACACAGATAAAAAGGGTTCTTACCCTGCCTGGGCTAAGCTGCCTGTGCTGGTCGTGCTGAGGATGAAGAAGAGTCCCGAGAGGAGGCAGCCGATGCGGTGCATGTCCTGTCCCTCCCTTGGTGCCCCAGGCTGCGCTGCACGACCGAGTCTCGCTCTCTGGTGGGAAGTGCTGGCTCCTACCACATGTTTCACCCTTCAACGGGGAACCCTGCAATGGAGAGAAGAGCAGAGTGAACATGTGGCCTCCGTCCCCAGCCGGTGACATCTGATGGATCCATGGGGACAGAGCCAGTCCCCACTCCCAGGGTCAGAGAGTCGGCGCCGGGTGTGCACAGACCCTCTGAGGACAGCACAAGGGGCTGGGGCAGGAGCACACTTGCTGGCAACAGAGCAGCCTGATGTGACAAAGACAGGGGAAGGGGGAACACGAGGGACCCACGAACCCCTGGCAAGGCGGGTGTTCCTCCAGGTACCAACCTGCTTTGCCCCACTCATGTCACCAGCATGACAGTGATTTACCCCAGGGGAACACTTGGCCCAGCATATGGGACATGCTCTGGTAGCACTGGGGGCTGCTCAGCTGCTTGTCGAGTGGCAAGGAAGGGACCTGTGTCGATCTGAAATATGCTGCCGAGTCCAGGCAGCGAGGGAAAAACAACAGCCAGCAGTTTCTTAATCCATACAACATTGTAAAGCTGCATTTTCCCACCACAAAACACACTGAAATCTGATCTTCTTCTCTTTAAAATAGAAGTTCTTGCCAGAGGGAAGTGCTGTGAGGTCCATATGTACCCTCTGCAGGGTCAGTACTAACCAAGTCCCAAATAAAGAGGCTTCTAGCAGAGGACAAATGTGAAACAAGGTTGAAAAAGATCAGTAACAGTATCAGTATCTAATTGAAAGAAAAGAGTTGGCCTCTGGATGGCAGCAGTTAAAGGAGGAAGAAATAAGGAAACCCACCTTAGATATATGCCAATTAAAGAAAGAATTGGTCTTTCTGCCTACAGCTCGAGAAGGGCTTTATGGGGAGGCAACACAACAAGAACCATCCTTCTGAAACTGCAAATACGATGAGCTGCAAATAAACTTTCTAAAATCCCTGGGTGATGGGTGGTGGGACTGGACTGGAGAGCTGCAGGTTCACCCCCAAACTCCTTTGGAACAATTCTTAACTCCAAGCCAAGTCGTTTGGGATAATCATCCCAAACCTGTAGACCCCACAGGTCTCAAAGTCCTTCTCCAAGGCACTCAGTATCATCTTGTCCTTTGTGCAAGTGAAGAAACTGAGGCACGGAGAGATGCAGACCTGCATCTAGAAAGAAACCAGCCCGGTGCCTTCCTGTCCCCTTGATACCAAAGGTCTTGTGATAGCACTGAGCTGGCCCCTTCCCCTCCTCACTCAGGCAGGGACCCAGCTCTGCCTGCGAGGTTTCGTGTCACGGCAAATTGGCTGTATCACTATAAATCACCAGCGGGACCTCGCTCCATCCCCGAGTTCAGCTGTACTGCAGAAGCTGAGGGTCTGGCTCCAGGACAGCAAGGGTTAGCAACGTGCCCACCCTGCTCCTACGAGCTATTCCCACAGAGCTGCAGCCCAGCAGGGACTGCAGATGCCCAAGCCTGTCATAACCTCCATGCAAGCCCAGCTCTGAGGATTTGAGGCAGGATTTTGATGATATAAAGCCTGTGGTCCTCCATTCTCCTCCAAGTACAGAGAAAAATTGCATCTTCTAATGATTAATACGTTGCATCTCCACCACGAGGAAATTAAATCTTGGTTGATCTGCAGGAAAGTTTTAAAAAATATAGTGAAGAAACCTTCTTTCTCCCCAGTCCTCCTGGAGACATCCCAGGGACACCAGCGTACCAAGACCTGCTAACTCCCCGCTGCTCGGCCAGACAGCTTTTCCCAGGGCTGTACTGGGACACAGATTTTCTTCACAATCACAGCTCCCCTGACTAGCAGTGCTCCTCCAGAAGTCTGTAAATCAAACTCTGCCAACCATCTCCATCCTCCCACAGGATTCCCGTGACTGGTGTGGGAGCTTTTCCTGTGGGGAAGGCAAGAAACACAGGGCACAAGCCTAAAATATAGACGGTTTGTTTGTTCACTTCAAAATGGAGCAGCACTGCCCTACCTCAAGTGGCCAGAGTATCCCCCTGGGTCATCAAATTATGGTTGCTTCATACCAGAAAAAGTTTCTAAAGTGGAAAATGTGATAGTCTATACTTGTCTTTTTTATGAGCTTATGAAAATCAGCCTTTTTTAAAGCCACTGAAGATCCTCCAACCTGTTGCCACTACCTATTCTAATGCTCCTTTTTTAAAGCACATAATTTAAGGAAAATCTTTTCATGGGGAAGAAAAAAAAAAAAGAAGAAAAAAGAAGAGGTTTTTGTCACTGCATTTCTAGTCTCTCAAATGAAGAGGTGAAGCCTCACAGTCTAGCTATGTGGATGCATCTGAGCTTCTGCTGTTGTAGGGGAATCGAAGTCTCCTCAGCTGGCCACATGCTCCTGGGAGTCTGGGGGTCCCTCTCTGCCAGCCAGAAACGTTCCCCTGGCTCTCTCCTGAGTTCTTGCCTAACCTGCCACAGGAACCAACGGGACAATGCAACCCACCGTGGGGGTGAGCAGTGCTTTGTCCTGCTCTGCCCATGAAACCAAGGCTAAAACTCCAGCTGACAGAGGCAGAAGGAACTGGGGTCTGTATGCAAAGTGGCACAAGAGGATCCAGTCCCTCCAGAGGATGCCATCACCCTCACGGGGACGCGACGGTGGCACTTTTTCCAACAGCCTGGCCAGGCTCTGCAGGTGAAACCGCTGCTCCCGGCCGCATTCTGGACCTGGGCTGTGCCCTTACACCCAAACCCTCCTGCAGAGGGGCAGCAGCAGCAGCAGGGAGATGGATTTCCCCTGACAAACTGCTCTCTGCACAGCCCGAGATGCAGGCGCCGCGGAGCACAGGCGCGGGGAGGCGGGAGCGGTGGAGCAGGACATGGGGACACGGGCACGACGGAGCTGGGGGACACCGCGGGGTAGGCTGCAGGGGTTTGGCACCGTGCAGCTGGGCGCAGGGGACACGGGTACCGCGGAGCAGGCTGCAGGGACACGGAGCCGGAGCAGGCTGCAGGGACACGGAGCCGGAGCAGGCTGCAGGGACACGGAGCCGGGCGCAGGGA
>JAAGNO010002835.1:0-24185 GCA_033439905.1 Ceryle rudis | reverse complement strand
TTTGTTTGTTCGGACAGGGGAGTGGTCTGCCTGGGCCGGGACTCTGGTGGGTGGGTTTTGTTTTGTTGGGGTTTTTTGTTTTTCCTGAGAGGAGCAGCAGCAAACAGTCCTGATCAGCACTTAAGTTTGGCACGGGTTATTTTGTGCAAGTTATTTGTATCCCAGGAGGCTGTGCGATTTTCTTTGAACTATAAAAGTTTGCTCTGATAAAATGTGTTCTCTCTCTACAAATCTGGAGTTGGTTATGTACGAATTAGAACTGCTTTTTATAGGGATAGGTTTATGAGACTAGTGTGGTGGACTGTAGTAGAGCATCCAGGCTCAGCTGGCAATGGAAGGAAATTGTTGATGATGGCATAGCTCTCTGGGCAGACTTGTTTATCATGCTTTTCGTTTGGTGGGGTGACCTGATTTGTGTTATGCTACATGATGCCAAACTGGGCTACACCTGCATCAGAATGGGCAACAGAGAGAGGGGCAGAGAACAGTGCCCCAGCTGTGTGAAATAATTTGTGGCTGCATTCGGACACAGGTCTGAAGACTTCACTGCTCTTTTTGTGAGAAGGTTACCTTTGTGCTCCCTAACAGTTTTAACTTAAAGGAATTTGTCAAGTGTAAAAATGTCCATGCCTGCTAATCTGTGTTTGTTTTAAAATGCTTTTCAAAGCATAAACTGTTTATTTTTTGAGACAATAACTGTTATAATAATGTTTTGACTGTTTTGAGCATAAAATGTTTAAAATATTTGTTATAGATGTGGCAGCTGAGGCTGTAGGTGTAGCCATTGCTGCACCTCCATCAGAAGGGGAGGCAAATGCAGAGCTGTGTCGCTACCTCTCTAAGGTGCTAGAAGTGAAGAAGAGTGAAGTTATTTTAGAGAAGGTACTTCCTTTTTTTCTTTCAGTTTTATCCTACTGCAATTTAGATGTAAGATTTTGAAAAGGGGAGCTGCTCTCCAAGTTCAGTCCAAAATAATGCCTTTAAAGTATTTAACTGAGTTAATGGAATGGCTGAGAACAAACATAGTGTAGGGAGAACTACAGCTGATCTTGAGATCTTTAATCAAAGTAGTTCTCCCTGTGATGTATTTTCCAGATTTGCGTGGTTCATGTCTTCTGTGTTCTTCAAAAATTCTTTTTATGTCAAATGCTGTTCACAAAATTTGTGCTTTGCAGAGAATATGCATTTTATTAATAACTTTTTTTAAATAACTTCTGTATTTGAGTGAAAATTCTCTGACAATTGACTGTTACACATAAGCAGAAGCCTGCATATAAACATGTGGATTCTAGCTGGTCCTCAAGAGTTTCTTTGACTTTGGCAAGTGGAAACTTTTTGGTTTATTCATTGCACCGAATAAAGAATTTGTTTTATTAATTAATTGTATTAAAAGTCAGTCTTTCTAGCCATGTTCATTTATAGCTTATGAACATGACAGCACAATGAAAACTTGTGCTCTTTATTTTTGTCTGTTGGTTGTGGGAGTCTGTGGTGGTGATTCTCTGAAAGTCTTTTTTTGTATGTGTGTCTAAACCAGGGTGGTAAATCACGTGAAAAAGTGGTGAAGATATTGGTATCAATGACACCCGAGGAGATTTTAGAAAAGCTGAAAAAAGAAGCTTCCAGTTGACCTGTATCCCATTGTCCCTGGATCGGGAAATGGGACAATTCATCTTTCTTGTGTAAATCTGGTCCTGCTGAGAGTGTGGGTAGTGACTAAGGAAAGATACTACTTCTCCCCAGCCCCAGCTTAATACAGCTGCTGTATAGTTGAAATTTTTGTCTAGATTTGGTTAGAAAAACTCATCTTTATTGAGGCTCTGTATCTGCTTCTGTCACTATAGACTTTTTCCCTCTCTGAAGAGTTTCTTGTTGGTAAGATTTGTCTTCTTTCCTGGTCCCTAAACAAATGGTTTAGGAAACTTGCTAGTGAAAAAAACTTGGGTTAACAAAGTGAAAGACTGGGAGTGACAGGCTTCAATGTGAGAAGTGATACAAAAGGATGAGTCTGGATGGCGCAGACCCTAGAAGAATGTTCTCTTACAGTATCTAGTTGTAGGTACTGGATGCAGTTCTGCACTATGTGCACATATACACATCTAAAATAAATATATTTTAAGCCAATATACTGTTGTTGATCGCACAGGCAACTAAAAGCAGAATTTCCTAAACAACTGAAACAACTAGAAGTTTGCAGTATGAAAAATTGACCCAGAACCTACTAATTGCATATACAGTGTCACGTTGTAATAGCCTGTAATTAGTTTCCTGAAAAGCAGAGATAAAATCGTGTATCTTTGCCAAATGTACGTCAAGTGTAATGACTGTTTTTAATAAAGAGACAAAAAATATCAAACTTTGTTTTGTGTTTATATTTTTAACAACAGATGTTTTCTATAAATCCCTTATTAGAATGTTCTTTTTAAATGTAGCTTTTTTTTTTTCAGTCTTCCTTAGTTTAAAAGTGAGTAGTATTCCAACCCGTAGAGAACCAAGCTGTCATTTGTAGAACAGAACAAGAGCTCTGAAGCAAAATGGACAGCTACAGTCCAGTCTGAGTTAATGAGAAGGAAGCTTAACTTCTCTCTTTATCATGCTTCAGAGGCCACAGTAAGATTTAACAAGTATTTCCCCCCAGTGTGATGTGAGATCACTCATGGCTCTGGTAGGAGTTTGATTTTTCATCTGCATCACTGCTGATGTCTGAAATGATCCTATCTTTACTATGGTTGTCATATTTAAATATATTTTTTTTATATATAAATGATATGCCTAAAGTAAAAAAGAGGAACTGTTCTGAGGGCTTGCTTAAGGTTTGTCATACCTTCTACTGGAAAAAAAACATATGTTATGAATGTGTAAGTTACAGCTACATTTCTCTACCAGCTTCATGCAGCATAGACTTCATAGCTCATAATTTAGTTTTTCATAGACAAAAATCTTCTGCTGTAGGAAATTCTTTCTGCTTCCTGTTATCCTAAATATTGCAACAATTTTTTTTAGATTTAGAGAACTGGTGCTTGTCAAGATGACAGCTCCTTCAAGGTAACTAATTTTAAAGTTGTTATTAAAAGTGTTACTTCCTTGTTTGGACAGTGTTCGGAGAACTATCTCTAATGGTGAATGCTGTTTGCTTAATGGTTTGCATCTAGGCTCTTAATTTTCTCGGGCTTTTGGTCAGCCATAAGTTGCCTCAGTTGCCTTTCCTTACTCATCCTTTTAACCCTGTACAGGCTGGTTTTGTTTTACTGTTCAGTCAGTTTTTGGTTCGCGTCTCTTTGTTGTTTCATCTGTTCTTGCCCAGCAGAGGGGTACCGTGTCTTGCAGAAAAATTAAGGCAAAGCAAGCCAAAACTAAATGTTCGTGTTGGTTGGGTTTTTTTCTTATTTTCTAAACTTCTTTTTACTGGGAGTAGAAAACGGCAATCCAAAGACTGAGGAATCCTGCACTTGTAAGTTATATTCTGAGTTGGATGCTGCAACAGCCATTATAAAGATTTCTTTGGAAGTTAATACCAGGTGTTACATTATATCATATACTGTAGTAAAATAATGTATTAGACTTTCTATGACTCAGATACAAATTGAAGGAGACAGGTAGGCTGGTGCAGTCTCTGAGGTATATTGGTCTTCAGTGATGATTATCTACAATAATAGCCAGTTTAATCTTTCAGTTTCCTTTCTGTCTTGTCAAGATGTTCTGCTCAGGCTTTGCTAGCTTCCACTTCAGAATTTTCACCTTTCCTAACACCTTCAGCTGGCACTCTGTATCTTTTCTTCCTAATCAGTGTAAGTAACTGGAGGACAAACAGGGTGCCTTCAGTGTGTTATGCTGTCATTTTTATCTAATGTGAGCCAGGCATATTGTCATATTCATCAATTGTCAATCAGAAGAAAAGTACCATTCAGCTAGGAAGATTATAAGTCCTTGGGAAAACAAGCTACACCTTCCTCCCCATTGCATTTTTGTTTTCCATCGCATTTACGGGGGGGGGGGGGGGGGGGGTGTGCTTTTCTATAATAATTATTTTGTTCTTGGCTAAGTCAAGTACTTTTTCTTCTGTCAGGATTGTAATATGGCATTTAAGACTTGCTTTAATCTGTCCAGTCTGGTCATCATACAGTACTTTTTCAAAACTTTCGCAGTTGGCTGGGCTTTAGCATTAATTCTTAGGAAGCAGAAATATTATTTGTGGCATTAGTTTCTGTTGTTCAAGGCATTACTTGGTTGAGGTCTCAGTGATTGTGTAAGAAAAATAAAAAACCATGTCAGATGGAAGTCACGGTTGCAATCAAAGCAGAGAGATGGAAATTAACTTCTCCTGGTAGTAGTGCCTGGTCTTCCCTAAGGCTGAAACAGTGGACTGGCTAACAGTGTGGTGATTAAAGTCTTTATGTTCTGGGAACAAAGAATTTCAGTAGCTAAAGTTATTTTGGAAGGGTGGGATAAATAACACTGGGGTGTTACCATATCTAATATCTGAGAGCTTCTTATATTAAATGTTTATTTTCATGCAGCCTTCCAATTGTATCCATAGTGCCTTCATTGTGAATATGTGTATCGTGGTGAAATGTCCGTGAGGCAGGAACCGCTGGTCCATTGTATATCAAAAGTGCTATATGGAAGAGTAAGCAGCTTGTGTGACCAAACAGGTCAATGCCAAAACTGTAACCTAGGCTTAGCTCTTTCAAATTTTTTTTGTACTGAAATTCTAAACTGTCAACTACCTCTTTGTCATCACAATGAAGTATCTTTCATTCTGTTGAGAAAGTGTGGTAGCAAGTATCCCTAACTCTGCTGAAGAGTATGTTTTTAATAGAACGGAGCTTTGTGATGTTATAGGAGGCTTCTTCCAAGAAATTCAAGACACATTTCACATCCACTGTCTCAAAACTTAACTCTTGCTCCATTTAAAAACATTATGATACCAGCTGCTACCCTCCTTTTACCTGCTGGTCCCTGCTTTATCCATGTGCATTAAGCTACATGGTCACTCTACTTGAGATCCTACTTGAGCACTCTTTTCTTAATGCATTGCCTGACCAATTTCAGTAAAATCTGTCTGATGGTGATTTAATATTTTACTGCTTACAGACCTGGGCACTCAGTGGGTTTTTTTTTTTCATATAATGAAGTTATTTAAACATTAACAAAATAGAAGCTATCTGAATAAATTCTGTGCCAAGCAGTCTTATGGCATAGAATATTCTTGGTCTTTCATGCACTTGGTTACATTTATTTTCAAAAATCCAACTTTGAAAGTAGCTATATGGCTTCATTACAGTACTCTTACATGCTGATTAAGGATATTTAATTATACTCTCTGAAGCTGGCCTCTTTGCTTTTTACTTTCAATTCACTCTATTTATCATTTGCAGTGCAGTCCTAGCTCTCCGTTTAGTCCCAAGTGTTTCTAAATCCCCATTTCTTCAGGTATCATCAGTTTAAATAATCCTGTATAATTGACAACTTTGTCAATAACTGACAGTGGCAATTTACCAGAAAGCTCAGTTTAATATCTTCCTTCAGCCTCCAGGAAGATAGATTCACCTGATCCTTCTGCTCATTACTGCACATCTCACCCAGTGTTTCCCCTCTCATGCTGTTTATTTGCATATGTAAAACTTGAACCAGCTGAGTCCCTTTGTAACATTTTTTACTTCAGCTTAGTGTATTCCACTCTTCTTGTTTTTAGTCTATCTCAGGAAGATGATTCATTGCTATGTTGGGTATTATAAAGATGTGCTTCCTCTGTCTCCTTCTGGGAACCCAGTGCTTTACTCCCATGTAAAGGGTATCTTGGTTATTATTCTCTAGGAAGGCTGCTGCACTTTGGGCAAAGTGCTGTTAATGTAACCAAAGCACAACAGTCAAAATAGATGCTGAAGAAATGAAATATTTGCTTAAAAGGTGGAGTCCGATACTTCTCTAAGGTACTGGGAATGAATTTCTTCTTTGTCCTTTATATATTAGTTTGTCAAGTAATTGTTAGCAAGCCATGAAGCATTTTGCATTAATCTATCAATGCTCCATTTATTTGGTTTTGCATTGTTTCAAAAACGGGGGAAGTTAGAATGATGAAGTAGTCTACCATACCATCTTACTACAGCTCAAGGCTCAGTTTTTTGTAGTGTTGCTCAAATAATATTTTGAGCTTCCAAGTCTTAAGTAAGGCAGGTGGAATGGGAAATAACACCGAGTATCAATTTAGCAGTTGGTCACTATAGAAACATGCTATAAAGAGAACAGTTCACCATAGACTTAAGGAGAAAAGAATGTTGCAGTGAACAACAGAGGGTCAAAGCCTCATTTTGTGCTGCTCAGATAAAGCAGCTGTCTGCTTTAAGAGAATAACTGCGGTTATGGAGTGTAATCCTGGGGTGACTCACTAAGTTGCCTATTTCCTATCGTGTAGTATGTGAGCAGTGCAATGGGAAGGGCTGCATGTTGTTCCTTTGGCTAGCTTTCCTTGCTGTAGTGTGTTGTAAACCAGAATGCATTAAGGCATAATTAATTTTAAAAATATATATAAAAAAAATTCAAAGTTCTTAATACTTGTTAGGATATATTTGGTGCCCATCTGTCTGAAAGGGACATTAGCAAGTTGACTTTTATAAAACAAGCTATTTCTGTGGAACCTTTTTTCACCAGTGCTACTTCCAATAGCCCTTCTTAAAATCTATGAAGTTTTCTGTTGCTTTTCTGATGTTCAGAAGGTCTGCAGGGATAAATTTGATAGTGTTATCACCACACGTGCTCAGCTCAAGCAGCCACCTTCCTGACATCTCTAGGCCCTGGGCTCCTATGCCCTCTTGCTGATCTTAGTTTTGCTGTTGTTGATTGAGGTAAGTGCCCTCCAGTGTTTGTTGCATCAGTGTTGTTGGCATATGTCCTTAGATGCTACTACATTTCTTTTTCTATTTCTTGGGCCTGACAGCTCTTTGAGGTGCATTCATTATGGAAGGGGGGGGGGGAAGACCTTGTGATACAATCTTTGCAGTCAGAGGATGAACCTGTCCCTTCAAGTGAGGCCCTGTAGCCACTCTGTGTAGCCTCCTGGCATTTGTTCTTTAATGAAATACCTCCTTTTGTCTTTGCTAAGTCTGACGGCAGTCAGCTAGCATGTGAGATCATGTTCAAGCGTTGAGGAAAGATTGCTATTAGCTCCTAGGATGCACTTCTGAACAGACAATCTCTTTCCGTTTCTCAGCTGCCTTTTTATGATGGAAGTGCAATCTGTTACTAATAAACCTGATAGGTTTATGGGTTGGGTTTTGGGGGGGTGGATTTTTTCCTTTTGTTTGGAAAAAAAAAAAAACCAAAACCTGATTAAGCTCATCACTGGATGAATATAAATGCTAATACATAGAGGGGACCAGCCAGGCTGATGGCACTTGGCTAATTTTACTTAATGAGAATGTCTGATTCTGCTCAGTTACTTCTTCACTGAGTTCAGGTTCAGCTGCTAAAGCTTTTTGTTAAACATTTTAAAAAGATGATCAGCTTATAATGATGTTCTCAAACTGTGTGAGTTCTGTTTGCTGTAATTGCTGTCACACATCAGCTAAAATAATTTTTTTCTTTATTTACTACAGTGCCAGGCAATATTTCTGGCAAATGATAAATGTGAAATTAGAGCACATGAAAACACTCTAATTTGACAATGGCTGTCATTAAAGTGTGGATGTGTGGCGAGACCGTTCTTTCACTAGCCAAATGCCTGTGTGTATAAAAGTAGAGAAGGTGTAAGATCTAATTAAACACAACTTTCGATAGTCTGAAAAGTATACGAATCCTAAATCTGAAAAAATAAGTGAGCCTGTCAGTAGAGGTGCTCATGTACATCTGTTACATGCTTAAAGAAACAAAGGCAAAAAAACTGTCTAATACTAGAGTTTGCTGTAAGCCATTTTGCCAGCTTTATGGGGTTGCCATTGCAAATCTGAATTTGAAAGTATTTTTTTGTCTCTGATATTCCTGTAAGACAGAACTCCATAAGAAGCAGAAAATTTTCTGCACCATTGTTCCTGTCACAATCCTGAGAAGAAAAGTTCTACTAAAGCACGTGTTACAGAAAATGGTATTTAACAACCTTTTCTATAGAAAACCTTTGGTTTCTTGGCTGCACATGATTCCTGCTTGCTTCAGTGGACCTACTTGGTCTTTTCACTAAATTCTACCCGGGTAAAGTGTTCAAGTTTTACACACTTGGGCTTATAAACTTAAATAAGCAATTTCTGTTAGTTCATTTTCAGATCTTAGCTATTTTCAGACTGGGTTTTAGGCTCTGACCTGCAGTTACTCAGTGGAGTCTCTGAAGAAACAGAACTTGTTTGATTCCTGGGTTTGCATACTAGGTGAACTTCTCCAATCCAAAATTAAAGGAAATAAAACTGGGGGGGACAGAGGGCTGTGGCAAAGTGAACAATTTACATTAATCAGAGGTCATTTAGTGAGCTAGGAGCAATTTTGATTGGCTCATTGGAAGTATTTGCTGCATGTCCTTCTAAGCTCTGCTGGGAAGGAACATGCACAGAACAGAGGGTGTGATAAACCAGATGTATTTTATGTGATAGACCAGATATATTTTATAGCACCTATTCCTCTGTTTAGCACTCAACTCAGAATGGGAAACAACCTGTCAGGTTTTTAAAGACTGTAAACTAATAATTTGTAATATAGCTTTCACAGTTATTTTTTTTACTTGCAATCTATCATAGGGCTTGGTAGTGTTGTGTTAACAGTTGGACCTGATGATCTGAAAGGTCTTTTCCAATAAAAATGATTCTATGAATCTAGATGGGAAAAGGAAGGATATTACCTATTGCTCTCAGTGTGAATCCTAAACCCTTAAAAGCCAATCTGAAATTTTTCAGGAAGGAAAGATTCATCTTCTGAAATGACAGATTCATGTAAGGGCCATTGATGTGCAATATAGAAAGAGCATATTTTAGAGTTGTGTGGGTTGAAACAGAAATTTAGGTGGAAAAGTTGGTGAGCTGCTCGAAACTAGTTCATCTATTCTGCCCTCCCATCTCATTTAAGTTAATTGATTCTACAAAAGCAGCTACAGTTTGCCAGTATTTTTTTCATTTTGGTGGCTGAACTATTATCCTTCACAGCAAGTCATGACTAACACTTTGTAATTGCTGTGAGAGGCTGACACATCCCCTCGACATCAGTCGGCCAACTGCAACTCCCAGTCTTGTCTTATCTGCAGAGCTTCATCCAAAGCATTGTGAAGTCTCCCACAGGTTTCCCTTACGCTGAATTGGCAGCCCTGGGAGCCCAGTCTCCAGCCTTTTGCGGTGGGAGCAGCTGCTGCCAGAAATGCTCATTCAAGTTGGTGGATATGGTGAGAGTTTGCTCTGCAGGGTAAATGTGGACTGTATTAATAATTGTTTCAAAATATGAAACACTTCATTTCTTTGTCAAAAAGAAAGTGTTAAGACTTTAATTAGAGAAGAAATTTGAACTCTGAGAAATTCATATCCATCTTTGCCACCTTTCATCTCTGAATTTTAGACCTAGCCCGTCTGCTGTATTAATTTCCACTGCTGAAAAAGTATAAATACCACAAGGGGATGACACTCCAAGGTTTAAGTGAAATCACTTGAGAATGGTAAAATCAGGTCTTCCGATTAACTGACTCATTCAATAGTGCAGTATGTAAGACGGTAAATCAAATGCTTGTTTTCTTTTGCTTTACTGTCTGCAAACAGCATTGAGCAGGAAGACCCATCTTTGTTTCTTCTAAAATAATGTGCTTTCTCCACAAAGGAGCCTCTGGTCTACTGCTATGTGCCTGTTCAGTTTCAGAGGATAAATACATCCCACAGTTTCAGAGGATAAATAAAACTGTGAGTTCTTAGTTGCAAGAAAAAAGTGTGAGTGGAGACAGGTTTGGCAGCAGAAGATAAGTTGTTGTGAACATGGATTGGCAGCAGGGGAGATGGCTGCATTTAAGGATTTTAGAGAAGATCTTGTCTTAAACAATAAGGTTTGAGCCAATTCTAGAGAGTAGGACTGCTAATTATCTGTGTCCAGTTTCATGAAGGGCAGAATCTTTTCCAAAGAAGAATGTCAGACTTCTAGAGAAAGAAAATAAGAGCATATAAACTAGGTATAGCAACCTCTGTGTTTTGTCCTTTTCCCCCAGTCTTTTCTGTATGTAATAACCTACAAATTCTCTTTCTAGATTAGCTGTGGGTTCTTGGAGGTGCACACTCCTCTGTTCCTTTGGTAAAGCTCAAAGTCTCTTGTTGCCACTGTAATACAAATAATTATAAGAGCATAATCAAGGTTGTATTTGTTTTGTGGTTATTCTGAACGCTAGAGACTTACAGTAATTATAATACCATTAAATAGTAATGGAAAAAAAGATTTAAAAGTAGATTATGAGACTCCTGGAAGTTGATGAAAATCTTGCTCAGTTTTCTTCACTACCCCAGACGTTGCATTCCACTCTTTTTATGGCAAAATGAGCAACCTATAATGATTTCCAAAGTGTTGGGCCATAGATCAACCACTTTGTGCTAGGGGCCAAGAGTGGCATATAAAAGACAGGTTTAAGTGAGGGAAACTAGCCAGGAATGAATTCAGTTCCAAAAACTAGTTTTCTGTAATTTTGGAAGTGCATTGCATTAGACTGCATTTAGTAGTCAGAGATTCTGCATGTAGTGCCTGGAGACAGGAATGTAACTATGAAGAAAGCAATTCTTCCATATACCTCGGTATACCTCTCACCATGGGATCTGATTGCTTTATAAAACTAGGCAGCCGGTGTTATGACTCTGTCTAAATTTTTTGGAGTCTGCTGATGTGGAAACATTCTATGGTACAGCTCTATGACCCAGGCCTTTGTTTTGTGAAACAATACTCAGTCCCGACACTGTGATTTGTATAAGCCAGTGTAAGGTGGTATTTGTCTCCCTCCTTCTTTCAGAGCGTGCGCACAGTGTAAAGCTCTTGTTACGTGCTTGAAACTTTGTTCACATACAAGGGGTAAGAACACTATCCATCTGGAAGCAAGGTAATAAAATTGGTTGTGCTAAGACTTAAGGTGGCAGTGTCCCATAGGGCCAGAGGTGTCTGTGTGTAGGCTCGGGACTGTGCACGTGACAGAGAGCAGCTCCAAGAAGTTCTTCAGTGGCTGCAAGGCCATTGCCTTGCCCTTTCTTTGGGATGGGTATGTTTTAGTATAAAAAAAAAAAGTACTTTTGTGTAGTTTGGTCTGTCTACTTTGTCTTGCATGAGCACCAAGGTTACATTAGGCCTTGATTATACAGCATCTCTGTCGCTGTTGCAGTGTTTATGGTGCTCATTTGTGAGGGAGAGATGCTGTATGTGACTTTGGGTAATGATCCTTTAACACACAGTGCTTCCAGTCCAAATTGGAAGAGAGCATCCAAAGAGAAGGACAGGCTGCACAATAAATACCTCTTCTACTGCACAGTTAGAGTAGACTCATAACAAATGTGAAAAATGCAATTTCATTTTCCTTCAGCATTTCAATTTCCTACTAACACCTTTGACAGAGGAAAAAAGAATGTGTTTTGTGAAAATCATTATCATCATTTGAAGCCATATAAATTTGAAAGCTCTTAGAAGATTTACAACGGTGAATTAAAATACCCATTTTAATTTTTCATTGCGCATATTATGTTTGGGTTTGGTTTGTTCCTTTACTTCCTCTTGTGTATAGTGAAGTTTCCTGACAAAGGGCTGATGAAGAAGATTTATAAACTGATTTTAGATAATCACATTCTGGCCTGTATCAGTTTTCAGGATGTATTGTTTACCTTAACCTAAAGTGATGTGTTAATTTGACTTGGAGATGGAGTAAGATGTGGACACAAAGTAAACAATTTACCAAATTAAATAAAAGTTATAACTACAGCTATAGTGGTTTGCTAGTTAAAATAGGCAGCCTTGCCTGGTGTCTGGGTGGGAATCTGCACTTCATTGTCTGCCAGCAGATAATCAGCCGGGTTACCAAATTGTGTGCTCTCCAGTTTTGCCTGCAGGCTGGCAATGTCACAGGGACAAGCAGGGCATCGTCAGCCTCAGAGCCCACACGCACCCAGCATGGCACTTCCCCACCCCAGTTGTGATGCAGATGTTATACCCACAAGCTCCTTCACGCGTTATAGCGTTTGTTTAGGTTCTCAGCATGCTACAGTGGACTGACTGCTCCTACATATTTTTATCTGTTATGCTCACAGAAAAGAATGTGGTTTATTTAGCAGCTTAATTCATAGGAATTCAAACAAATTCTACTCTTTGGACCCTTCGCTTTTCCGGTCCATAGTTTTCTCCACCCAGTCTGTGTTATCACAGAAAAATCCTAGTGAGGTGTCAATGACTTTTTATTGCTACAATCATTTTCTTTTGTTAAATAACCTCCTCTCAGCTGTCAAAACAGAGATACTTTTGTGTAGTTAATGATGAGATTGCTGGATTAAACTTATGTCTTTGCAAGCAATAGTAAGGGAGCGGGGTAGAGATTTCAGTAGGTGCTGTAAGGATCCTGGGCTCTCCTGAACTCAGATGGTATCTCTGAATAGGCTTTTCTCTCAAGTGGTGCAGACAAAAATAATATGAGGTCACTGCCACATGCTATTCCACAATGAATCCTTCCCAAAGTAACAAATCCATCACCAATGATAAATAGCGTGGAGGAGGAAGAGGTCCCATACTTAAGCCATTGTGAAGAAAGAATAAATTGGCAATGAGGTCCAGGAGGCTCAAAGAATAGCTTCTAGAGGGAAGCGTGGAAAATATGCCCCTCAATTCACCTACAATTATACTGAACAAAAACCTCCAAACCCAACTACAAATGTTCTCTGTATGGGGCGATGGGATGATGGTATGTTGGCATCATATCAGGTAGAGTGAAAGAGGCTGGTGATAGGCAGGGAGTAAAGATTTTTCCCTTTAGAGACTATCCTAAAGCCCTGCTCTGATTTTGCCAAATGAAACCACGATGGAGATATTTGATATGGTCTTAACTAAGGGCTGATGGTTTGGTCATCTTGATGCTCACTTTGGGAGGTGTGAATAACCAGAAGTGAGCTGATGTTCACTTGCTAAGATTTCCTTTATTTTTTGTGTTACATTTCTTAGTGTTTTCTAGCAATCTTTGAAGTTTCTGTATCAGTAGCAGAAAATGTGAAGAGCCTGAGGTTTCTGAGCCATGTCTTGGGTAGCATGGATACAGACAGGTTTCTGCCTTTTAAAACATAGTACAGGAGGCGTGATCTAAAGAGACGGAAATTAACAGTTTAAAAGTCATTCATCAGCCGATGTCCTGTTAGCACTGCTGCGTGCCATATGCATGTAGAAAAAATGGAGTTGAGCCAAAGACCAGCTGAGTTTGTGGACAGCTTTGAATCCAAAGTCATGACTGGACCTGCTGGGATGTCTAGGATCCTCCCCCAGAACATTAATGAGAAATAGATGCCATCTGGAGGAATTTTCTTGCCAAGGGACTGTAATACTGATACATCTTTGTCTTCCAGTTCTCATCAATCACAAATGGTTTTTAAGTATATTTGTATTTTACCTTCAGTCAGATGACTACTTCTCAGCTACTAGGGACACTCTGACCTTTCGCAGACTCTTCTAGAAGAAGATTTTTTTATTTCTGATAAGACACATTAGTTGCAATGGCTGCTCTGTCATTCTTCTCTTTCCTTTTCCTGCATTTCCTCCTTTATCAAGACTGACTCATCCTCTCCTTCCCTTAGCACTGTATGTTTTCTTTCCTCTTCTTTTCTTGTAGGTGCAAAGAACATCTTCACCTTTAATGTTTTTGAAACTATGTAATTCTAGTACTTAGCATTAAAATTTTTGCATCTACTTGATTTAAAAAAAAAAAAAGCAAGTGCTGTAGTGCTTATGTAAGGCTGGAATTTTACTCTTGTGATTGTGTGGTGTGTGCATGAATGTTTTAAAAAAACAATCAAGTAGAAATGAACAGTACATTCAATACAGTAACTGTCACAAGTTTTATTGATGTGGAATCCAGTTTGCATAGATTGCCCCCTCGTTTTTAATTCACCTCTGTTTAATTCGGTGTTAACTATTAAATGGACTATTATATATGGACTACCCATATCTCTTAGCTATGATGAAGCTGTTTGTATGCTATTTATATTTTTGAAAGCCTGTTCTACTATACCCATAGAATTAGAATTGTTTATTAATTAGGGCAGGTCTACCTTTGAGAGAGCCTGCTATGCCAAAGAATCCCAGCTGTGTGCTTCTAATACTATATAACTATGGAAAGACATACAGGCAGTGTTTACATCAAGTCACTGCCTTCATAGTATCTATAATGTGTTTGGTTTCAGTTAAAAAAATAAAAAATATTTAAAAATTATCAAGCAAATGAATTCACTCCCTTGAGTTGTGTTGGGACATACAGGCCCCAGCTGAGATTGTTACACACCATAGCTGTGCTTTACATGGAGTAGCCCCTGCCTGGGAGGATTATGTAGCCAAGATACAGAGCACAGAAGAGGCAAACAGGGCAGACTTAACCACTGGTTTACAGATGGCAGCTGAGACACAAAAGCATTAAAGGTGGTTTATAGCTGAGCTGGGAATTAACATATCTTTGAAAACAATCTTTCCTTTCTTTTTAGTTCATGTGGAATGACTGGCACTGTGGCAAAGTTGCCTTTTTAGAATTTTAAAGTAGCTTTAAAAGGTCTTGTCTTCAGGAGTGTTCCAAGAATATGAGGAACTAGTAAAACAGGTATATTTGAAATAAATAGCCTGGTGCCTGTGTGGTGATAGGAAGGAGAGAGTAAAAATAGTATTTGATTTCAAAAACACTTTTAGGCCAGTAGTAAGAATATGTCTAATGCGGGTACGGAGGGAAGTAAGATTAAACTGATCTTGTATTACCTAGCACTAAATCCATTTTGTCTCTAAAAACTAAAATCCTGCTGGTGAGGTCTAAAGAGGTTCTTCAATTGGATTTACCCAGACTGCAGGGTATGTGATCAATAGCCATTTGTTTATCATCCCTTGGATCTCTCCACCTTACTTAAGGATTTAAACTCTGCCAGTGTACTGAGCCAGCTGCTTAACTGCTTCCAGATCCCTATGTCCATATTCTGCCAGCTTGTTTTATGCTGGAAAGGTCCCTGGACTCTGTGGAGGAGGAAGGAAATTCTCTTCCCCACCCCAGGCTGTGGCATGGCAGTAAAGTCACTTGATAACCGATAATCAAATCTCAAAACATATTTTCCCCCTACAGGGTTCAGGATACATGAGGAAATGGACATGAAACAATTGTTCCATAGTTCAGCTGTGCCCCTTCCCATCATTGCCTGGGCTGTAGACTATACCCTCCCACTCCCATCTTACCTTAGAACAACAAGAAATGTAATTCTGCTGATGGAAGTATACTCTGAACTGCAGGGTTGGAAAAACAGGATTTGCCCATGTTGGCAATTTAAGGTAAAGCACCTTTGCAACCTTATAACAATTTAGCTGTAGCTGGGCATATAAAGGTTGGTATATGTACCCCAAGCTTGATGCTCCATCAGCTCATTTCAGAACAGGTCTTTCAGGCATGTGTCTTATAAATGATTAATGTGAGCTTGACCTGAGGAGAACATGTCCACACAGAGCTCTTGCACTAAACTGTTCTAAACTCCAGAGGTTTTGTGTGCTGTATTTAAACACTCGTACCACTAAACCCACTGAAGCAATATTCTTATATATACTCTGGTTTGGGTCTCAGTGGCATTCATAAATCAAGATGACTTGATGACTACACAAGGCTGCCACTTTAAAACCAGGCCTTTTGTATGGAAAAATACTTTTATTTTGTAAAAAGAATATGTAATCATTTGGGGCTGGTTGCACTTGGAAATAATTGCTGTTCTTCAGAAATGAACTTCAGACACGACTTTGTCCAAAGAACATCCACTTTCTGATCCTCTCTAATCATGCTGAACTTGAAACATGGCCAAAAGTCAAAGTGAAACTTCTTATGGTATGCTTAGGTTTTTAAGCTTTTTCTCAACAGTACTAATTATAACCTTAAGTATTTAATTTATGTGAGTATATATCTTTTCTCACACTGAGCAAGAGCTTTGAAAAAGCTTATTGTCTTAATCATTCTTTTAACATGTAACATGTTTCAGTTTGAAGATTCTGCTTGAAGATTATTTTTTCATTAATAAGGTTGGGCCGTGGTTATTTTCACAGCTGTATAACAAATAACTAAGTTCTTTTTCTTAACTATTCAAAAGATGAGTTAAAGTTAAGTTCTGTCTTCAAACAAGGAGTAGGAGTAGCTTTGATACTTGTTAGTGAAGCAAATACTTTTATTAGTGAGGAAAAGTATGAATTACACAATATGCAAAAAAAGGTAAAAGTGAAAAGAAGGCAGCCCATACTTGTCAAAAAAAAGTCATTCAGCTGCTGAAGTATTATTTGAAAAAAATAAAATCATCTCTGTATTAAGAAAAAGAAAACACTCATTTGTATTCTTGCTGGTTGCAAATAACACAAGGTAACCATTAGCAATGATGATATGATTTATCTTGTTGTGTGTTTATTACACTTAGAGTAAAAACATGGTTAGTACCAGCTTTCACCATCTCTTGTAATAGATTTGCATTTTAAGAGGACAGAGTACTAGAAAGTCAAGGGGTGAGCCATATAGAAATAACACTTTGGCACCGCTGTTTCACATAAGCAAATGAGGACTGACAATCAGTGAGTGCAGTCCGTGCTTTACTGCAGAAAAATATAGGCCATGGTAAACACAAAAATAAATTCCAGCCTGCAGGGCCTAATGAAAAAATAATCCTCTTGAGAGGCAAGATCATTGTGCACCACCACAGTACGGTTCCAATCTAGTCTCCTGGCAGTGCTGGAGCTCCTGGACTCTCTTTTGATCTCTAGGATTTACCTCCGTGTGTCTTGAATCCGACTGCATATTTCCTAGGGACTTCTCAGGAAACATGATCTGCCCTATAATCTTGCTTAGCTTAGAGTATCAGCACTGTGCATATTTTAAGCAGAGTTTTATAGTTCTCTTCTAACAAACAGGGACAAGGGGACAGATAATAGTAAATTTCCTGATTGGCAAATGAAAAGCAAGGGAGATGCAATTTTGTTAAATTGCTCCTAAGGTGGTCAGCAGCTGCTGTAAGGAGCAGTCCTGTTTTCCCTCCTTTCTCCACGTTCCTACCCCCTCTTGTCTGTCAGAGTTCGGGAAGGTGTGACTGCACAAGTTGGATCAGCTAGCAAAATTCACTCAAGAGTTGTGCAATTCAGAGAATTTTTTTCCCCTGAGGAATAGGGATGGTGGCAGGCAAAACCTTGGCTTAAATTTTCTTTCCCACATCTCAGTATGAGAAGGAAATCTGAACATATTTCTTGGCTAAGCAGAATACTTATTAGCAAATCAATAGTACAAATTTAAATATACTCAAATATATATATAAAACTTTTGCAATATATTAAAATATTTAAACAGTAGATTAAATGTTTTGGTTTTTTTTTGTTCTGGAAGTTGCATGTTGATTGTGTGTAAATCAGAAATTATACTTGTCTTCCCTGTCTGAAATCTCTACTAGAAAGCCTCTTGAAAGTAGTTCAGCTTCTAAATAACTGCACATTTCTGTGCCCAGCTGCAGACCTCATGTAAAACAGAGGCTGAATAGCAGTGAACACTTGTACAATTGTAATTTATTTTTTTCTATGCACTTTCTTTTTGCTTAGCTGTGATTTGAAAGCCTTTAGCATTTTTGAAAATGCTAGTTAAGAAATTGTATAAAAGCCACTGAGTTTTCTTAGTTGTTTGCAACAGCACCTGTAATTTAGCATGAGAATTCTTCAGTATCAATTAACAGTCCATATAAAATTGCTATATGAGTTCAGGAACGGATTTAGAACTGCTGCAAGTGCCATACTCAGAACTTCTGGGGTAGTTTGGCAGTCTTTTTTTTATACTTACCTTTCTTTAGTTTCAGTCATAATAATGATGTCTGAGCAAATGTCAGATGGAAGACATCTCTCACAGTCAGAGTTCAGATGCTGAATTGTAATGTTTACCCTGCAATTTCCAGCATAGTTAAACAATTTCTGTAGTGTTTGAGGTTGCAAATCTGTAATGCGCTGCAATGCGCAAGCACAAACCGTAACCGCAGGCAGTACCTACTGGTTTTATTTAGCTTGACAGAAACAGTAAAGTGGACTTTATCATAAATACTAGTTCGTGTTAAGTGGAAACTGCTGGAGGTCATCTATTTTGAATTGTATTTACCTTTCTGTTTATTGCAAGGCATGCATTTATTTAGAAATATATTCCCCCTCCCAAAAAAAAAAATTTTAGACTCTTTTTTTTTTTTAGACAGTCAAGAAACTTACTGTAAGAGCTGAGATAATGAAATGTGTGATTCTAAGTCACAACTTCTACTTCTAAGCCATAGTAATCTATCTGCTTCTCCAGTTGGTCACAGTGTTGTAGATTCTTCATTCACTAGCTGAAAGACACTAAAAATAAAATAGTTACTGGGCTTGAGGAAAGGCAGTGGATTAGGCAGAATCCCTTCCTTTTGCCGGGTTTTACTTCAACCTGAGATGCTACTCCAGATGGTAAGGAGAACATCCTGGCACAGCCTGACTTCTGTGGCATAGCTGGCAGTGTCAGGCTCTTTGCAGAACGATGCACTCCCTCCCTGAAGTAGGAGTCTGGGATATCTGGCACTGTGCATGTGATTCTGCATTAAACAGGAACTCCACCATGCCAGCTTGCCACCTCTCCATAGTGCAGAGGTAAGGATTTCACATGGCTTTATATCCCCTGGTGTAACAGCTCTGCCTTATTCATGAGGGCTAAAAAGGGTGCATTTCGTCCAGTAGGGCTCCTTAAGGAAAACCAAACCTCTTGCTAAAAGATTTCTGACCTTAACTGAATTCAAGGCAAATGCTTCAGGGATATTAAAACCTGTATCTGAATTAACAATATGGTATGAAAACAGAAATACCTGGCACGTAGGTGGAGACACTTGTCATGGCTTGTGTATCGCAGACTATGTAAAAGCTACATACAACATGTGTTTCTAAGATCAACTGCAAACATGCTCTTTAGCTCTTAAAAGCATCTTCTGAGCCAGGAGACTGCTTTTGACTTCTCTATTTCTTCTTTGTTTTTAAAACAAGATGCACTAATTTTTGCTACTTAATCACATAATGTCATGACTTTTACAACAGTCAGCTTGGATAGTCCCATGTTTCTGTACAACACCTGAAGAAAATGTCAAGTACACAGAAACTGCCTTCTCTCCTGATACAAATTAGCTTATCACGTAAATGCTGAAATAGAGAACTCTGACCCTCTTACAGGAGAATCCAAGATAGTGGATTAACACTCCAGACTTCTAATTAATCACAATGTGTCTCATCCTCTTGATTGTAGCTGAGTAGGCCATTCTTCTAATGTAAACCAACAGCTGTCCAGTATTAACACTTATCTGTTAGCACTGCTTCTTCGGCAGCTGTCAGCCTAGAGGACAACGTTGCAATTCTCAATGTTTCAAAAGTAGGCTTCAGAAATAGCCAGAAACACCCTTACATGGGAAATATACTTTTATTGTCTGAATACTTATAAACACAGAATTTACTTAAATTCTAAGAACTGACTAATACTTTGCACTTCCTCTGCTATTTTCTCATGCAAAGAAAGTACAGTGGTTCCTTTCTTCTGTAACATGCACAAAGTATTTTGTACAAATAACAATTATCATCAAAATTGTACAGATTTACTGAAACAAATTCCAAAATTTGTTATGCGCAGACTAATTGACATCATCTTAAAATAAATTTGATCTAAGTCTGATATCACTTCAGATAAAATGTATATCACTGAACTACCACAATAATAATAAATATATTTAAACTACTTCATTTTTATTCCAACTTTTAGCCCATGTCTTAAGAGGAATACTGCAAACACACTGAAGCTATTGAGTCAACAGACACTATGCTGACCCCATAAAATGGATCTGTAATAGCATCTCTCTTCTCACTTTTAAGGCATCTGAAATTCAAACCAGACTGAGCTTTCTCACCACCAAAAGCCGAGCTAAGACTTTCTCTCCAGAAAAAGCCACAGTAATTCCCTTTCAAAACGAGCTATCTTAAGGCAATGTGCCACTGCTACAGGCTGCTGTTTTCCCCTGACCTGTTGTTTTCTAAAATGTAACAGAAATCTCAGTGATGGAAGAAGTGTACTAGGGTGTATTCAGACAAAAGAATGAGATAGATGTTTCATCTAAATTCTACAGACTCTTAAACTCCATATAATATGCTTTTATTAGTCATAACAGCTATTCTCTTATTCAATTCACAGTTGATAAACAGCAGTGGACTGTGATACCGATTATTCTTCTATCTACGAAACTGGAAAAATAAGAAAACTGAAGTCTAACTGAATTTCTTACGTAACATTACTGG
Organism: Ceryle rudis; assembly: GCA_033439905.1. NCBI lineage: Eukaryota > Metazoa > Chordata > Aves > Coraciiformes > Cerylidae > Ceryle > Ceryle rudis. The sequence continues at coordinate 3,698 of JAAGNO010002835.1, read as the reverse complement.
ACTTTCAAACTATGAGTATCATCAGTAGGGATGGTAACGGGGCCCTGGGTTGTAGGAGTTGTAGCCATATTGTCCATAGTGGCTGGAGTACGACTGTCCTTGTCTGTGCTGCTGGTAGTTGTTACCCCAACTTCTTTCTGGCCTCTGATTAGATCTATAGTCACCTTGCCAGTTGTATCTGTCCCCCCTGAAATGTCTACCATCTTGAAACCTGCAAAGAAAAGAAATGTCAAAGACTCAAATTGTGAGTTTAAAAATAAAATGAGTGAGCTTAAAAAAAGAATTTTTACAATTTTCATGAAAACTGTCCTGTAACTGTTCTTGCACTCAATTACTTCTCTATTTTTATGACAAACTGATGAAAACGTACCTACAGTCATCTGAGATTATTCATTAATTTCTAATACCCAGCACCATCTTCGCCAAGCAACAGGACAGTCTGTTTTCTAACCAGAAGTATTCACAGGCATCAGGTGAACTACTGGAACTTTGAATACAGACTCAAACAGGCCATGTATCTAAACACAACAAGAAGATACATCCATAGCTGTATCAAAGCCAGGTTCAATCTAGTAGCTTCCTGGTTGAAAGCTGTGGCAAAGCAGGCTTAGGTACAATTTAGTTACCTAACAGCATATTCCCTAAACTGCGTATTACCACTGCTCCATGGTCTTTTGTAGGTTCCAGTACCCTTAAAAGGAGCGTATCTTGTCACGGGTAGTTAGGCATTGTTCAGCCTAAATTTTGGTAGCTCAATTCCTATCAAAACTTCATCTGCCTCAAGCTTGTTTTCTGGGGATATCTCAATGGTGTGGTGTAGACAAACAACATTTACATGAGGTTCACTTTGTGACCAGAGGATAGATTAAGAATTCATTAGTTCAAAGAACCACAAAGTTTTTTAAGAACATCTCCTTAAACACTTTTTTTTTTTTTTAATCTGTACAAGCTGATTCTCTGTTTAACTTAATGCCAAGCTTCTAGTATGAAAAGAAGTTAGAATGTTGTCCTTCTTTTGTTCAGATAAAGCACAAATCCTATTGAGATATTTAGCTAAGAAGCCTTCCCAACTGTTAACTGGACTGGAGTTTAACTACTTTATACTAAAGGATGATGTTAGTATTACCAAACATATGCTGTAATTGTCGGGTTTTTTATTCACGCAGAAGTCAGATGTTACTGTCCAGAATTCAGTAAAAATCTGCAACTACATCCTGAAAAAATAATTCAAACCATTTTGCAGTAGGCAGGTAACACAGCACTTACTAGACAGATTGGATGATGGATGTTACAGTCATTTCTACTACAAAAAAAAGAAATACAGGCTAATCTAAGTACAGCAATTATTTAGGTTACAAATGAAACATATTTCTGGACAGCTAAAAGAGATAATCACACTATTAGCCTGTTCCTTTTCACATTTTCCTAATGGTTATTATCCAACAGAAGAGAGGCTGCTTAGTTTTGCAGAACTCTAATCTCTCCCCTCTGGAAAAATGTTCCTGGGTGAACAGTAACAAACCCCAGGGAGATGGTTTTGGTGGTTCCAGCTCATTCCTTACTAAAAAGCAAATTATTTAATACTTTTATACACAATGACAAAACTTTGACTATCAATACAGAGAAAATGTAAAGCCTCATTACTTCTCCCATAAGATTATTTCTCTTAAACTGGTACCTATGAAGTAACAAGAAGATGCTTCTGTTAACATAACAAATTTCTATCTTTCTCCTGAAATAAATGATCACTTAACTACGTATTTGTGGAGCCCCCAAGATTAAAAAAAAAAAAATTAAAAATGCAATCAGTACCGATCTCTGTTTCTCTGGTTGCCACCAGATCTATTTCTCCATTCTTCAACTATAGGAGGAGGATCTGCGGGGCGTTTCAGGTATTCTTGGTATTCCTCATCATCTGATGTGAATCGATGAGCAAACATCTTTTCATAATTCAGGGACACATCAACCAAAGAAGCCATTCTGGAAACTTTAAACACGAACACAATGAAAGCGGTTTGAGCGACGTAGGAAGACTCTTGTTGTAATAGCTACCAAAATCCACTTAGGGCAAATGAAGGACAATGAAAAGTTACAGTCAGACTAACACAGCAGTTAGGTTTTGATCAGACAGCATACGCAACTGATTCTTGAGTCCTGATGATCCAAGACTGTAAATAACTGCCCTGAATAGGTTCTCCCTGATCCAAGGCAATTCCAATTGCATGTGCAGTCTTTGGATGCCTACACTGGGTATGCGGACACTGATCTGTCTAAACATTGGGAGTGGTTTTAAGGGACTCCATCCACCCAGGAGAAATTCAACCCAGATTCATACCTAATATACATCAGCCATTACACAGCAACATCTTTGAATCTACTTTTGATAGACCTGGATTAGATGAGCTGTGGTAGAAAGATAGGGGACATTTCTGAGCATTAGTAATAGAGAACAGTATTTCTTCGGAATGCACCCCCACTCTACTCCTAATCCAGGGAAGCATTAGCACAATCAGTTTGAAAAGTTTGCTAAGGTAGAGTATCAGGCAAAGCCTGGTACACATACCCAGCAAAGCAAAATAATATAATTCATTCACAGTAACTTGTGTTAGTAACTTATTCAGAGAAAGAACAGCACCTAAGAAGATGCTAAACTGCCTCATAATATGCCTCTCTGATGGGATTTGTTTTAAAGCCTTAGTTTCCTTATTTACCTGGCTATATATGCAGTTGCCCTTCAGACATTGGTGCTGTCTAGCACTGTCCATCAGTAAAAGTCTGGCCCTAGTAGCAGATGCTGAGAAAGGCTCTATGCCACCTGTTTTAGCAAGCCCTGGGCAATTTAGAGCATTGAAGGTCTTTGTCTTAAAACTTCTAGATTAAGCTCTTCTGCTGCCTCCTGAAGATTTGCAGGCAGGACCAATATTCACCTTGCAAACTGGAAGGAAGGATGGAGAGGACAGGTTTCTTCTGGACCGTGAGAGATAAAATGTATACCTTCAATGACCATGACCAAGCTCAATTCTCCCCACTGTACCCATGAGCAGCTTGAGACCAGGGTAAGTGGGATGCTTATGGGCAATACTGCACAGTACTCTTCCTGTAGACTGAACTCCTCTTTTATCAGCTTCAGAAAGGTCAGTGTCTGGTCATCTCCAGAGCCCATCTGCAGCCTTCCCCCTGATGACGCAGTTATCAATCTTTCTGAAAGAGGTGCAGGAGTTACTCCTGCAGATGTTCACGGACTTCACTCTCCATTTTTTAGCATGAGCTAACCTCGTTATTTTTTACTGTGAGCTGATTCCACGGCACTTCGCTCCTCAGGGGCTATCTCGGTCAGCGCCGGGAGTAACACTACCCTGGGAACCCACCGCAGGCCCCTAGAGCTTCTCCAAAGAGCACTGGGAGCTGCCCCCCTTGCAATTAATAATTTTCATTAGATATTTATCCTGCGAAGGCTGGTAACGGGAGACCCGTCACCTTCGCCCGCCTAAGGCCAGCGAAGGGGGCTCGCTGCCCCCGGGAGGGCTCGCGCCGGAGCGTGCGTAACTCACGGCGGGTCAGGCCGGGGCCCTGTCCCTCACAGCCGGTGGGGCCCCGCTGCAGCTCTGCCGGCTGGGGACAGAGGCCGCCGCGGGAAGACCTGCGGAGAGCAGCGGAACTCGACTTCCCACCGCCCTCCCCCTCACAGCCGCCCCCCT